>CM069296.1:32160000-32395000 GCA_035609425.1 Epinephelus awoara | reverse complement strand
GAGTGTCTCTGTTTTAACCAGCACTGCTTTTATACCACTGGTTTAGCTCATGTGATGCTACTAAGTCAATCAAACCTCCTCATTCTGCCTGTGGAGAAAGAGATACCCAGTGATTTTTTTGATAAGAGGTCATAAGCCATTCAGTTCATCTTTAACAGTACACTGAATGTTAAACACTTAGTGTTTTTAAAAGTAAAATCTTAATCTGAAAATTAACTAAAAACTAAACCTGTCAAATAAATGTGGTGGTGCAAAAAACATACTAAAGTAGTACCATAGAACTGTACTAAAGCACAGTACCTGAGTAAATGTACTTATCTACTTTCCACCACTTATGATGACAGAGCCAGCAGTGACATCATTAAACACAGGTCCAGGTCAGAGTTTTCAGCACAGTGGATCTGAGTGGTCAAATGTTATTCTTCATAAGGAAGTCACAGGGAGAGCTCGCCGGCAAATCAGTTCAAAAATCTCATTCCTTTTTCTGTTTTATGTGACTTATATGAAAATCTTTTGAGCAGAAGTGATATAGTGGAGCAATAATGTCCAGCACTAATTTAATACCTTATTACCATAAGCCTGGTGCAATGCATGCATAATAAATTGTTGTATCTTTTACACGGCTCAGGCATATGGTTGGGAGACCGGATTCTCTTCAAACTGCACCAAATTTGCATGATAGGATGTGAGAGTTGGATGGATTTGGGGATTATATGAAACACAGCTTCCATTTCCAGTTCATTGTACTAAGGAGAGGTATCACATTTACACAGATGGCAAGGAACTTGGAAATGCACAGCTTCTGTGAAACACAAAATGTGCACAGCAGAGGAAAAAAAAATCACTTCAAAGACAGAATCTATACAGTTTTTTCCCTCCGAAAGAAAACGTGTCTTTTTTTTTTTCTTCTCAGTGTTCTGTATTTTTTAAATGGTCTGCAGCTTTCTGCAGCTCAGATGGAGCTGATCAATGTTGTTAGTAGTCTTTAAGCCGCATGGTCGCAGTCTCACAATGTGTTTCATGGGAGGTTCTAGAGACCCTGCCAGGACAATCATGATGTCTATTATAGTTAGATCATTCCAGAGGTCAGTCCAGGGAGCATATTACTGCACGGATGAATGGCATCACCCTGACAGTCTACAACCATCTAACTGTATTCTGACATTACAGTAGGCACTGATATGCATTGTATAAGAACAGATAGCTTTCCTCAGGGGGGTCGGCCGTTATGAGCAGTTTTATTTTTTATGATTCTCCCTCTTAAAACACCCTAATGTATTTTAACGTCCTTTTATTCCCACTTTATGTTCTTCAGTGACATTCAAATTGCCTAATTGTATTTTTTGCTTAAGCTACATTGCATAATGTGTTTTGCTTCCATGCTGTCAATCATCTGATTTGAAAAGGAGCGCAGTACTTAAAGCACTGATTACCTTCTTAGTGTATAAAAAAAACAGCCTTTCTACTTTGTCATCATGGTTTATGCGTTCAAAGTACAACTTTACGGTGGAATATTTCTATCACACCATGCAATGAGGGGTGTGCAATTAAACAGCAGACACTTCAGATAGATTTTGTCGCTGGGCTTGAGGAGCACGAGTTTTACTTACCCCAGATTTTAGTTTCATGAAAAAAAAAAAGAAAAAGACTCACACGAATATGAAAGGTAACCTCTCTCCCACATGCTGTCAGTTTGAATCTGGCTGCTCCTGACGTCTGACTCAGTATTCAACCACAAATACCAGTGGCCAGGTAACGCTGATGTGTAGTGACGTCAGGGACAGGGGATTAGCCGTGATAATCAGCAGTGTTTTCTCCAGGTGACACTAACGTGTCTGGTTCCGCTGTAAAAGGTCAGACACACAGCGGTGGAACTAGCTGTGGTTCAATTTGTTGTTTTGTTTTCCGTCACTATCTAACAGCCGTCACTTATGCTGTCCGCTGTGCTGACAAGAGAATGTCAGGGATGGTTATCTTAATGTAACTACAGAGACGAACTGAAAGCACATAATGTACAGAATTTGTCTTTATAATAATAATCTCAGGTTCAGTCCCTTTGTTCCTCTATTTTTGTTTTATTTGTTTTGTTTTTGTTCTTGTTTGTAATTGGAGTTTTTGGCAGCCCATAAAACTAAGACATCAAATTTTAATGAACGAAAGCGCTCATAAATACAGGTCAGAACAATAAAGCATCAGTTTCTTGCAATGGCATCTTATTACAAGGAACTGTTGAAAACTTGTGTTTCAGAGGGTAACCCTTCGACCTTTTAATGTGTCAAGGGTGAGGATTTAGTTGCAACTTTGGCAAAGTGACACATATGAAACCATAGACTGTTTAAAATAACGGACGGGACATCACCCTTCCTTCAAAACACACATTAAACATGGCTTAATAGAGACAGTTTCAAACACAAGTACACAAACCGGCTTCGCTATAAGTGGAAGCATTCACAGACAAAGCACTTGTCTTTATCTGGACACATTTTCCCCACAAATACAACATGCTAATGTTTTTAGCACAAGCCTATGGCATTTTACATTGTGTAAATTAGCCTAGCAGCTAGCAGACTTTTCCTCGACTCATATGAAGCCAGCAACAACAGCAACATTTAACAACATTCACAAGGTTCATCGACAAAACAACTGTCTGATACTAAACACGTTTTCCAGACAAATACAACATGCTTACATTAATAGCACAAGCTTAAGGATAAATCACACACAACACTTAAAATGCTATTTTTGTGGAGGCTTTATTGTCTTCACAATTTATCGTTTCTTATCTGTGAAATAAGAGTAAATAAAAGCTTTGTGCTTTGTTTCCACTGAGGGAAATGGTTTCAGCTTACAAAAATAGACAGGAGGTCTGCATCTCCACGACCTGTAGCCTAGTTACATTTCTCAGGAGGTGTGCGTCAGGCTGCAGCGTAGGGTACGGTGTAGGCTCTGGGCAAAAGTGGAAATTCCATTTCAGGTTTGGCGTTTCGAGCTTTGCCATCTTGTTTTTCTGGAGCCAGAAGTGATAGTATTTGGAGAAGAGGGTGGAGCTGTGGCTTAGCCAAGGACATCATCTACAGACAGCCTGTCACTCAAAGCCACCATGCACTTGATTATGCAGAGGTTTAAGCCTTGATAAAATGTAAACGGGTGAGTTATTTAAAAATCTGCTTCATTTTTCAGCCCTGGAGGTTGATGTGTGTGTAAAATGGAGGGTTTGGGGGTCCTCGGGCAGGAAATTTTGAGCACCAAACATTAAATTTCATGCATTCTAGTAAATATTTTATTTTAATTTATTGTGTAAACAACTTTAATTTTGTCAAAATAAAAGTTCATTGCTACATCCGTGTTTTTACTGGGAGGGGCAATTTTTTGTTTCTTCTCCTTCACTTGTGTCCACCATTTGTGATATGTGAAATAGCATTGTTGGGATGCTTCTACAGTAAGTGTGTCCAAACCCTCTGGCTGCAGTCTGCATATGAATTTGGCTAAAACATACTTTTCAAGGTGAGTTGTATCTCTATCTAAATTACATTCCCAGATCCCAATCAAAATTACTGGAAGGATGCAAAAATTCTCAATGTGCATGTTCTAAATTTATATTCAGACATACGTAATAAATTAATCACAAATAATTGGGCAGTAAACCTGCAGATAATGTGCATCTTTATTCAAACCAGCTGTCTCTTGCAAAGTTTTTTTTTAAACCTGACCTGCGATTCTTCAGCTGCGTCATTCTTTCAGTCTGTTGTTTTGGGCAAAGCAGCCCAAGAGTCTCCTGCAGCTAATAAAACGTTGCTTCACAATAGAGCCGCAGCGATGTGCAACACATAGACTCATGGCTAGATATTTATTCTGCAGACATGGGTCGCGCCAACACCACAGCGATACGTAAATCAGCTCCATATTTGTAGCAGTAGACAAACCTGTAGCTTGTGATGGCTCCTGATCAACACTTCTTGTTCCGTGGGAAAAAAAGTTATTCAGGCTGCATTGTGGCATTGTAGCAGTTTCATTTCACGTCTCCTCTACTTGCCATATGCACTCTGGGTGGGGGTTGGTCTCTTTACATCTGTCTTAGATTACTGTCAGTAAAGGCCACACAGACCCACCACCCAAATCATCAAATTTCAAATTCTACATATGGGTGTTAGGTCGACATAAAAATGTAGTAAAACCACTGAGCAGTCAGGGACCATGCAGCAGTGTAAATCATGTCAGGCACATCTAAATATTCAAAACTTGCTTCTAAATTCAAGGCTGTTTTCTCCCCTTTTTTTCCACCGAGACTGAACATGCGACTATCACTGTGCACAGCAGCTGACTGTGTCTCTTTCCTTGTCTGTGTCACTCTGTTTCATGTTTTATAATTATATACTTCAAGGCCAATCTAAAGCACAAAGCCCTCTAAAATTAGCTTCACTATGAGTCATCTTTGAAACCATCCTATAAAGGTTACATGATTCTCAACAGCAGCAACTGCAATCAAGGCCTGTTGACTGCGTTGGGGGACTTTAAAACCACAGAGACCCAGGTGCTGTTCTTTCACATGCTCTCAGTCAGACCTCATCAGGTTATATGAATGGACTCAGGTACGTTCAAGGAAATGTCGATGGCCTAAAGAGAAGGCTTGTGAGTCAGTGGATTGTTGTATCCATTGTCTGACATTATTGTTGTGATGTGTCGAAGATCACAGGGAAACCATCATTCAGTAGTGATGCCTGGCTCTCTGGATAGCACTACATCTGTCTGTTGGTCAGGTCATTCAGGCTTTAATATCTCAGCAATGGTAGAATTGATTTTGTATTGATATCTGTGGTTCCCAGGGGATTAATCCTGCTAACTTCAGTGTTCCCCTGATTCTTCATGTACTGTAGGCCTAGTCTCTATATACAGACTCTACATTCAGTGAATGGGCACTGCAAACTCTGAATCCATCGCAATGGTTCAGCATATTTACTTATACATAAACGGAAGTCTGAAACGGAAAATTCGTCTCCTCAAACCGTAATGCCAAAAAATCGGGGGTCTGCCCCCATCGGTTGTATTCGCCGTCTGCCGCAAGTCAGACGCCAAATGTCTGTCCGAAATTTCACTGTTTACGTCACACGCTGAGCTACACGTTTTGTTACTTGCTCACGCCCTGAAAAAGGTGCATTCTGTATGAACAAAAGTAGGTAGGCGGCATTTTGCTGCAGCATTAGCTCTAATATTATTCCAAGTGTCATTCATTCATTCATTCATTCGTTTTACAGACCCACTTAACCTGTTAAGGGTCGTGGGGGGGCTGGAGCCTATCCCAGCTGACATCGGGTGAGAGGCAGGGTACACCCTGGTCGCCAGACTATCACAGGGCTGACACATAGAGACAGACAACCATTCACAGTCACATTCACACCTACGGGCAATTTAGAGTCACCAGTTAACCTGCATGTCTTTGGACTGTGGGAGGAAGCCGGAGTACCCGGAGAAAACCCACGGTGACACGGGGAGAACATGCAAATTCTGCACAGAAAGGCTCCTCTCCCCCTGGGTTCTGAACCAGGAACCATCTTGCTGTGACGCAACAATACTAAGCACTGCACCACTTTGCCACCAAATGACCTGTATTCCACATGTGATGACATTTTTGTGAGTCACATCAGCAGGAGACTCTGACACACCAGCCACCTCAAAGACCACTAATTAAAATGCCGTGAGAAAGACTAATGCACCTCGCAGTGTTACAACTGCTGCCGACTCAGCAGCTACATGCAAATGACAGAAGACCAAAAAATATTCAAAGAAGTACATCAACTGCAGCTCAGTTTTATACAACATATATAGCAGGGGTCCCTGTTTGTCTCTTATTGAGCTAAGGGGTTGTTGGCCTGAAAAGCGCTGAAGACTCCTGGTGTAAACTTTTAGCCTTATTAACTTATTACAGACTTTTGTTTAGAGTGACTTGAGCTGTTACAGCAGCAGTACGCTCAACAATAATACCACGCCTCATAACAAGAGGTACATAGAACGGATTTAACTTGCTGCACAATAGTTCATAATGCAGGTCTTTTTCATCTGAGCGGTTGTGAAAGTGTCACTCTTAACACAGTGTTAACACAGTGACAGTGACAGGGTGAAACAAGAGCTCATTTAAGGTTAAAAGCAAGTCTCTTCATCATGTTTTGATTTGTGTATTTGCCTATATACTGTGCTGTACTTTTGTTTAAACTAGGACTATGGAGTTAAACATGCACCATGAGCCGTCCGCCATATGTGCTCCCTCAGCAATGACAAGCAAAACAACTGTCCTATTGAGTTTAGAGAATCAGTGTTTGAAAATTTGATAATAATAATAGTGGTAAAGCAAAGAAAGAATGGGAACACAGCCGATGACGTCAGACATGTCCCCTCACAGTAGTACAAACACAAACAGCTTCATTAATGTTAAAAAGACAGGATTTGCTCCATCTTTGCAGCCTTAATTGTGCCGTGCAGAAAACACTTTCATTACTCCTGTTGTTTTCAGTTGCACGGTATTTAACACCTTTCAGAAAGTACTGTAACACCTTTCAAGCTCCTGCAACTATCAACACACTGGTGTTCACTCTCAGTACCTGCGGTTTTTATCTGTGCACCTTGCCTTTTATTTTATTGTTTCTAAAAATGATGTTCTTGCAGCAGAGAGGAGTGGAAGGGGGGGGAAAAAGACCCTGGCTGCATGAAGGTAATTCATATGTATTATTCATCTCTGCCTCTTCCATTTATTCTTACAGTTGGCTGGAGTTGTATACGATGAAAAAGCCAGTGTACACACACAGGATGAGAGGCTGCTTGCTGCACTCTTAAGCTGTTATTCCATGTTTTGTGTTTTCAGTCCCATGTTTCTGGTGCTCACACTGATGTGATGATGATTCCGCTTCATGTTTTGTAGGTTTTATCTGACATTCAAAGGGATTAATACGATTTCCTGGATGCATTATATCCCTTTCTATCAAAATGAGGACTTTGCAGTCATGATATAGGAGGCAATGCAAAGTGCTACATGATATGTTATCTTCCTGGCTGCTGTTTGAACGGTGGGTATCCTCTCTGCTCGAGCATAATGTGGTGCAAATTAGTCATTATTACAGTTATGAAACAGCAGTGGAGCATGTCCACTCGTCCTCACAGATTTACACAGAAAAGGGTTGAAATGCTGCTCCATGGTTTGAGCCTGTCACGGAGGAAGTCATTTTTCTGCGGCACCATTGCTTTCAGATGTGGTCAAACGGCACGGTCTGCTGATGCAAAAAAAGAACACACATTTTCTGAAAATGAAGTGTTTTGAGAGAAATGACTTGCGGGGGGAGAGTCCCTTCATGGAGACAAGTAATATAAACTCACCGAGAGAAAGCAGTGTGGGAGACGAGAACCAGTTTCATAAGGTTTGAAGTTTTCCATCAGCAGGGACCACCAAATACAGAGCTGACAAACGACCAGTCACATAGCATGTTCATATGCAGTGCACCTCTCAGAGCAAAACTTTATCACTTATTTAACTGCATTGTGTCTAAATCTCTGCTCAGGTTGTGCCTAAATGTCTCACCTCCATGGAACACACATAATTATAATTTGTATGTAAAATTACTGCATGTCATTAGCCTGATAAGCGCTGAAATATTCATTTATGTTTTGTATATTTTTAGTCGCATACGTCTTCGTTTGTTGCAACAGCTGGCTCTGTGAACAATACGATCAACAGAACGCTGGGTATTTTCGAGCCTTAAAGAGCAGCCTCTCAAGTAATAATGAGAGTGAGAAATGCAGTGCATTTAAGTGAAAACCTTGATTAATTATGTATGATTAGAGGACTCTTAAAAGCTTTGGGGAGAGAAAAGAAAGAAACTACATAAACAGAACATGAAGTCCAGAATGGCTGGATGGATACGAGACGTGAAATTGTAAATGAACCTTAAGTATACAGGTGACTGCAGAATGATGAGGGACATCGCTTCTGCATGACTGGACGCCGGCTGACCGTTTGTGTACAGGTCATGTCACACTTACAAAGGTACTGTCCGTTGCTTGCAAATTCTGCATCAGGATTGTGCTTTGTATTTGTCCCATGTGCCAAATGAACATGTTAATAAAGAGAAGTTGTGTGATCACCATGCATACAAACCATTTTGCATCCATCTAAATATATATCTTATTTGACTGCTGCTGAGATCCAACTGAAATGAGTGTTGCAGTGTAAACACAAGCACAGATAACACTGTTTACCCGGTATATTCTTGGAAACTACATGTATGTTTTATCAAAGAATGAGTCACTGAGCAGAGGTCATTTGGAAATATCATTTCAGCTGGAAATACATTCAGTCATGCAGGTCATGCTATACACCCCCGATAACTTCTACAGACCTCTGTTGTTCCTCTTTTATTCTTCCTTTCTCTTCCCCACCACCACCACTCTCCCTCCCTGTCAGTGGCATCGTGCATGTTTTCACCTCTAAAGTGATTGTACCTGATTTATATGACAGGCCTTTAACCCTGCGTGTGCCTGTCCATCAGCATCAGGCAGAAAACACCCAAGGGCATATGTGAGCAGGACCAAATCTGGCTCTCTGTCATTCAGTGGCTGTAACCTCCAACTAGAATGCACTCCAACAAATCACATTTATTCCTGCACTGTTCGGATGTGAGTCAATCGCACTGCAAGGTGAGAATTGCTGCGGGTTGTGTGCATCCAAAAATATACTTCTACCTTATAGCAGCAGTCTTACTGAACTGCTTATTTCTGACAAAGTATAGACACTATGTATATGCAAATCATGAGTTCTCTGAATCTACAGTGACTTGCAGTTTCAGGCCGTACCATTTATTTTAAACCCCTAGCCTTAGATAAGGTCAGCAGAAAATGTTTGGTAATGAAAACATGAGCTTAAAAATGAGAGAGGGCTTGCGTGCATGAAAACATGAATTTCTAAAATACTGTAATGAACCCAGGGACTGAGAGGAAGTGAACACAACTGAAGGTTGTCTCCACCTGCAGTCAGCACATGGAAACGGATGTGAGTGTATTCATGTTGTAATGGCTCCACCCACTGGTGTTAAATAGTATTACATGCTATGATGAGCTTGTGAAGACTTTCCATTGTTAATATTAAATGTTTAGCAATCCTGAAATAATTAATAGATTAGTTCATCAACAGAAACTTCACTAACAAATTGAATGATCAATTAATTGTTAGTTATTGAGCAAAAATGCGGAACATCATTAGCTCCAGCTTCTCAAATGACCACTTTCTCAGTTTTAAATCATCATATATTGATCATCTTTTGGTTGTAAATTGTTGGTTTCAAAAAATAGGTAAATAAAAAAAAATTAAAGACAGCACATTGGTTT
This sequence comes from Epinephelus awoara, assembly GCA_035609425.1. Taxonomy (NCBI): domain Eukaryota; kingdom Metazoa; phylum Chordata; class Actinopteri; order Perciformes; family Serranidae; genus Epinephelus; species Epinephelus awoara. The sequence continues at coordinate 32,385,634 of CM069296.1, read as the reverse complement.
ATGGGAAACTATAATGGGCATTTTTAGCATTTGCAAAAATAAATAAAATGACAAAAATAATAATAAAACATCTGGATAATTGTTAGCCAGAGCCCTCATATTGAGAGGAGGCAAGGAGATAAAGTCTTCATAACTCACTACTGACTTAAGTAAAGCAATAACAAAGTGTAACTCTTTCTACCAAAGGTTTTCATAAATAAAAGCACCAGCAAAATTGTATTGAAAATAAAATCACGTATTATGCACAACAGCCCCTTTCTGAATTTAGGAAGCATTTTGATGGTTTAGCTGGTGAAGCGGAGCTCATTTTACATATTTTATATACTGTTAATTTACATTTTTACTTACTTTTTAAGAGGAACAACATTTACAGGATCATTGCACTTCTAAATTGTTTGGCAAAAATATAAAAATATAACACTGACAGCAACAACATGTGTATATATTTTAACTATATATGTACATATAAGATGAATAAAAACAAGTGGGACAACACAAATAACAAACCAAAAAAAAAAAGAGAGAGAGAATATTTTAAAACAGGAGTTTACAGGTCAGCTAGATCAAAAACAATCCTTACCCAGCTTGCAGCCAAATTTACACAGGGCAGGCCTCTTGCATGGATATCAGAAGATGAATTAATTTCGGAACTGCAGGGAAATTGAGTCAGGAGAGTTTAATTTATAAAAATGCATTATACATTTATTGATTTTTTGTTAGAGATTTGACATTGGATAACATCAACACACATATTACCCAACAATCACCATAGCGTATCTGTGTATAAAATAAAATACCTAAGAAAATTAGAAATTATTAATTTGATTTTAATTGTTTATTTATAGTCCTTGATCTATATAATAGTTTAATTTACAGTTATAGAATAAGCATATAATTTTGTTATAGGTGCTTTTTGTTGATGCTATTGACACAACTTCTTGTTTTTCTCTTCCAACTTTGAGTTTATTAACATGTATTTGTACATCAAAATGTCCCTTAGGTTTATTTATATATTTAAGGACTAGTGTTCTTATATTTAATTTAACTTAATTCAATTTAATTTAATTTAATTTAATCTAATTTAAAATTTAATTTAATTTAATTATTTGTTCTTTGTCTTTTTCCTTTTGTTTTTAGTTAAGTACCTTTCTACTTTTACTTTTTCTTTTAAAATTAATATTTTCAAATACATGAATTGAGACACATTTTTGCACCTGCACTGTAATTTGAACATGTGCTCATCAAAACAAAACTCTGGAAAAAAAAAAAAAATCAACTGCAATAGGTTTGTTTAAAACAGATCATTTATTTTGTTGTTAATATATTTTATTAGTTTTTGATTGAGATATTGTTTTTCTGTGGTCACCGGAAATGGATTTATTGTAGAGATTTCAAAATAGAAGTCATCTTACTTGGTGGGTCACGTGACTCCTCTGTTTACAGGCATCCGGAGAAACATGGAGGACACCGCTGGCAGTAATCCCCAATCTCTCGGATTCACAGAGAAATTAAAGTCTTGGCTGTCCTGGTCATGGACCTACGTGTGCTTCATTTGGTTCGGCATGGTGCTCATCATGATCTACGTCCTGTGGAGCCCGCTGAAACTGCAGGAAACTCTTACCTCAGGTGAATTCATGCGGCAGCTAGCTAGCTATTGTTAGCCTGTGGCTAGCTGGCTTTAGCTGACAGACAGCGGGAGCTGCTGCTTTGACACTTCGTTATCTCACTCACACAGGCACCAATGGAGGAGACTCGTTGGTTAGCTTTAGGTCCAGTTCTTACATGTCTGCTCCCAGCTCATAGTTAAACTGCTTTATAAACAGCAGCGTGTGTTGTGTACAGTCATACTTGGGTAGTTTATTGTTGTGCTGCTTTGGTCTTCATATACAGGAGATAGTATATGTGGCTGCATGTCACCTGCTGTGCTGAACACACAGCCAGTGTTTGTCTGGAGACATATGGTTTATTGCATGTCTTTTTATTGCATGGTCACAGCAGATAACTTGCTGTGTGGCTCCACACTGACTGACTGACTCTTCCTCTTCTTTCAGCCTCAGTGTTTCTGAACACACTGACCCCCAAGTTCTATGTGGCCCTCACTGGGACCTCCTCTCTCATCTCTGGACTCATCCTTGTGAGTTATTTCACACACCGTAGAATACATGTTAAACTGTCAGCCCATCCTGCAAAATTACACCTGCTTGTAGGCAACTTAGAAGATGAAACTTGCTATAACCTCATCTTCAGTTCTTATTCAGGAGTCTAAGATGAGACACACAGGAAAGGAAAGGAAGCTGAGTTTTAGTCACTAATAAATTAAATGACAGGCTGTAAGGGGGAAAAAGTACATCCACTGAAAAGGTTTGTTTACTTCTTCATTTAATTAGGGTTTTCCTTTAAAATTGAAATGATCCTTGAAATGAGCAGTGGTTAGCACTGTCGCCTCACAGCAGGAGCGTTCCCGGTTCGACTCCCCCAGGGTGAGGCAGCCCTTCTGTGCAGAGTTTGCGTGTTCTCCCTGTGTCAGCGTGGGTTTTCTCCGGGTACTCCAGCTTCCTCCCACAGTCCAAAGACATGCAGGTTAATTGGTGACTCTAAATTGTCCGTAGGTGTGAATGTGAGTGTGAATGGTTGTCTGTCTCTATGTGTCAGCCCTGTGATAGTCTGGTGACCTGTCTCTAGCACCCCCTCGACCCCTAACACGATAAGCAGTTATGGTAGTTGAATGAATGAACGAATGAAATTTATGTCTATGACTTTGTAATACTACATTGTTGTCAATTGTTTCTGAATTTTCGCCGTCTTATATTGTAATTGTGCTTTGGCAACACATAAGAAATGCCATGCCAATAACGCTTACTGAATTGAATTGAATTGAATTGTTGGCGGGGGGCTGGAGCCTATCCCAGCTGACACTGGGTGAGAGGCAGGTTACACCCTGGACAGGTCACCAGACTATCACAGGGCTGACACATAGAGACAGACAACCATTCACACTCACATTCACACCTACAGACAATTTAGAGTCACCAATTAACCTGCATGTCTTTGGACTGTGGGAGGAAACTGGAGCACCTGGAGAAATCCCACGCTGACACGAGGAGAACATGCAGAGCCCAGGGTGGAAGAAAAAATTCAGGAACCCTCTTGCTGTGAGGCGACAATGCTAACCACTGCACCACCATGCTGCTGTATGCAGACAGATAAATGGCATGTCATGTAAAAGATGGACAGATTTTTGACAGTAGAGAAAATAAAAAAAGATGTTACTCACTAAACAAAAAAAATGTTAGCTCAACAGAGTCAAGGAACCACTGGTGTAGTGATATAACTGAGTGATGATTGATTGATTTTTTTGTTTTGTGTCATGCACACAAACAAACAACCCTCATGGGTTTTGCGTATCGTATTGCTCAGTCCCCAAACAAAATACTCTGCCTTCTATCACAGGCCCGACAAAGTCTGCCACTAAAAAGTTCCCCTTCTAAAATATATTCAAATGTTCCATGGTCATCCAAACCAAAATAAATCAACATAAGTAGAAGTCATTCTAATTAACAGTACATCCCTAATGCCTTCGAAAACAGCACAGTAAATAAAAAAAAATAATTTAACCTCATTGTCAATTTCACCTGCGTTTCACAACAAAGTCTGTCCTCTTCTGGAGTGACATTAAATCTTCTGGTCTTTGAGGCTAATGGTGACGATCCTGAGTGTAACTGTGCACACAGGGAGTTTAAATTGTACTTCACATCAGGTTCTACACTTGAGCTATTCTTTATGAGACAAAAGTTTTATATATGGTATACCAACAGACCATTTTTCTCTACACATGAGAAACACTTTGCTCCTGAGTATCACAGAGTGCCCTGGAAAATAACTGACAAGTTGTTCAAATGAAAAAAAGGGATGCTTGCCTTGAATACTTCTGTAAAGCATGCTGTCACCGTGTGTTTTCTCGCCGCAGATATTTGAGTGGTGGTATTTCCGTAAGTATGGGACCTCGTTCATTGAACAAGTGTCAGTGAGCCACCTGCGTCCTCTCCTGGGTGGAGTGGAGAGCAGCTCCACGACTGGGCTGTTCGCATCTGTGAACGGAGAGGCAGAGCCCAGGCCCAGTGTCTCAGGTAAATGTGCATGTAATACAAACTATAACAGCAATACAACCTGTCATACTACTAGCACTAATAATGTTGTCTTCATTTTGGTAGAGTGTAAGGTCTGGAGGAATCCTTTGAATCTGTTCAGAGGAGCAGAATACAACAGGTATGTGAAATGGGTCATGGTGCATAATGTGAAACTGTTTGTAAAGATGCAAACTGTTTATTTGGTGCAAGAAAATGTGTTTATTTGATTCACTGTGGATGATAAAGCAGTTTGTATTTTACATGTTACACCACAGGTACACCTGGGTGACAGGGAAGGAACCTTTAACATACTATGATATGAACCTGTCGGCCCAAGACCACCAGACCTTCTTCACAGGAGACACTCCGCAGTTAAGACCTGAAGACGCTGGTGAGTTTTAATTATACACAGACTAAAACAGAAATGCGACATTTCTTTGTCTTGAGATTGTACAAGCATAAGACTGCAGGCATATTTCCTTGTAAAACATTTTTTGGTCCTTTGTAAATGTTCAGACGTAGTTTTTGTTGTTGTTGTTTTGGTGCATTTGACGTGAACGCACACAATAAAATATGTCTGTAAGGTCACATCTATAATAAGCTTGAGTTCCTCATCTCATTACAGTGATGCAGAAAGCCTGGAGAGAGAGAAATCCTCAAGCCAGGATCAGAGCAGCTTACCAGGCCATAGAAATGAACCATGAGTGAGTCCTTCTCTCACACAGTTACTAATATCTTCTTAAATACTGTAACTGTAGTACGTGTCTGTGATTGTGCTTGCATCAGGAGCATGAATACATTAATATGATTATATAATGGCATTTTTAAGGGCGCTTTCATACTCAAATTATTGATTGATTGATTGCAAGTGTTTGATGTGCATGCAGAGAGGATGGGCTGAAAATCTGTCCCTTTGTGTGTTACGTGTGTGTGCAGATGTGCTGCAGCCTACGTGCTCCTAGCAGAGGAAGAAGCCACAACCATCACAGAAGCTGAACGCCTCTTCAAAAAAGCACTAAGTATTGGTAAGATTCTGACCAAACAAGAGCAGCTTTCTCACACAAGACATTTTATCTGGTCCGCTTGTAAATGCTGCCGTGGGAACGCGAACCAACTCTAGATAATTATGCAACTTTGTGACAAGATGAGTCCCTGATTCAGACCAAAGCAAGACAACTCTAGGTCTGAAAGCACCCTCAAAGTGCTTTTTGCCACTGACTGTTTGTGTTCTAAGTGTCTGATAAAGAAATACAGTGTTTTTCTTGACTTTCACTCACTCCCGTCTGTTCGTTATTATTGTCTTCCTGCAACAACTCAACCTGTCACATTAACAAGTGGACTGTATCAAGCAGTCAGACACGAATAATAACAACCTGTCTGTCAGTTGCAAAAACTAATATTTGAGTGGACACCTTGTGCAGTGCAGCACTCCAAAATGCACTGTTGAATAACTCCAGATCACAGGTACAGTAGCTATGGTTATAAATAGATTAGACCACATCTGTCCACACCCAGCTGTGATGAAGGACATAATTACAAGTACAATATTCCATCAATGCGTCACTGCTCTTTGTCCACACAAGATCACAAGATGTAGCAGGAAGTTGTGTCAGTAATACAACTCAATCCACATTATTCATGTTTTAAATTCTATGGACTGACAAATGTTGTGTTTATTGAATGTGTCCTATTTTCTGTCTGCCATCCACAGCTGGAAAAGATATCAACTTACTGGTGTACATTAAACGCAGACTGGCAATGTGTGCACGCAAACTGGGACGGATTAAAGAAGCAGTGAAAATGATGAGAGATGTGAGTTTCTATAAAAACTCTTTCACAGTTGCACCTCACAGTGCAAACTGCTGCTGATATAGTGTGCAAATGTCAAATTACTCTTTCAGCTGAGGCAACATGTTTAATATATTTGAAACAGTTGCAGCGCTGTATTACGAACTAGTTGAATTGTTGATCTATGATATTTTCTCTCTGCTCAGTTAATGAAGGAGTTTCCACTGTTGGGAATGTTAAATATACACGAAAACCTCTTGGAGGCACTTCTAGAGCTTCAGGCATACGCTGATGTCCAAGCAGTCCTCGCCAAATATGATGGTAAGACTGAAGACACAAAAAAATGTCACTTTCCTGAAGTCGTCATACTATATTTGGACAGAAATGAGTTCAGTGTCATTGAATAAGCCTTGAAAATGTATGACATATGTCACATGACCCCAATGTCTTCTGTCATTGCAGACATCAGTTTGCCAAAATCAGCCACTATATGCTACACATCTGCACTGTTGAAAGCACGGGCTGTATCAGATAAGTATGTGTCCCTTGCATGCTATTCAACATCAGAACGTCTTAAAGGGACAGTTCACCCCAAAATCGAAAATGCAGATTTTTCCTCTTACCTGTAGTGCTGTTTATCAATCTAGATTTTTTTGGTGTGAGATGCCAAAGTATTGAAAATATCGACCGTAGAGATGTCTGACTTCGCTTCGATATAGCGGAACCAAATGGCACTCAGCTTGTGCTGCTGAAAATGCCAAAATAATACTTCTGAAAACTGGATAGTAATCTCTCTCTCTCCAGAAATCGCGACCTGGTTACTCAAGACCTGGTTAGATACTGTAAAAGAAAATAGTTCCTACATGAAACTGTTCACAACAAGGTCTGTTGATTATCTTAAGTAACCAGGTCATGATTTCTAGAAAAACACATTGCTGTTGAGTTTTTCAAATGTATTTTCTTGGCACTTTGAGCACCACAAGTTGAGTGCCATCTAGTTCCATTACATTGGAGAGAAGGCAGACATCTCTACAGCCGAAATCTCCAACACTTTGCAACTCACACCAAAACAATCTAGGTTGATAAACAGCACTACAGGTAAGAGGAAAAATATGTGTTGTTAATTTGAGGGTGGACTGCCCCTTTAAAACCTGCTTTATATATTAAATAACAATGTTGGTAGCAGCGGTGTGTCATACGAAGTGTTTTGTCTCAGGTTCTCTCCAGAGGCTGCGTCACGGCGAGGGCTAAGCACAGCAGAGATGAATGCTGTGGAGGCCATACACAGAGCTGTTGAGTTCAATCCACACGTGCCAAAGGTCAGTCATTAAAGTAACAAGTGTCACACAGACTCTGATGATTGGGGGCCACGGAAACCCATTGATCACTTGATGATGTTATGTTGTGCTTGTTCCTGTTCCACAGCTGTCCCGATTATTTTTGATATAGGCCTGTTCGGGCTGCTTTTAATGAAATTCATGCACTGAAGGTTATTTTCATCCATGCAGCTGCTGTGCTGCATGTTATCTCAGAATCCATCGGCTATCAGTCCTCTTCCTCTTGTGTGTGCCTGCCATTGAGATGATATACACACAGAGTTATGATGCTCTATAAAGAGATATCTGAATAATAAAACACTTAATTTTTTTCAGATGATAACTGATGGGTTCAAGGATTGAACTTCTGCCTTCTTTTAAAAACAATTAGCAAGCTAGCTTCCCTGATATCTATCAGTAGTGTCTTCCATAGCCTTGGGACGTAATTGACAAAGGCTGCGTCCCCGATCTTCTTCCAACTGTTGCTGGGAACCTCCAATAAATCAGCAGCAGGTGATCGCAGTGTTCTTGGAGGCAAATAGTTAACAAGGGAGTTGACGATGTAGCTTTATCCCAGCCCATGTAGGGCTTCGTATACAAGGAGGAGGAGCTTTAAACCATTTTTTAAATGTAACAGGAAGTCAGTGCAGAGCAGCTCAGACTGGCTTGACATGCTCTCTCCTCTTGGTTCTGGTTAATAGCCGAGCTGCAGAGTTTTGAGTGAGCTGAATTTAGTCTGATGATGTGGTCACACGTGTCTGCCATGGGTGAAGGTGACACACAGAACAAACAGGTAAACCAGGAAGACAATTACAGGTGAGTTATGACAGCAGTAACAGGTGGTGCAACTTACAAATAGTCTTTAATCCAGACGTGCGATATACTGGCTCACCAGCAGGTGTCAATGTTGCATTTATCACACATGACATGTCAGCTTCAGACCCTAAAGCTTGGTTTGTATGTGCACTTGGGTGACTATTGTATTTAGTGGTGATTTATCTAATACAGATGAACAGGACGCTATTGTGTTTTTGTCGTGCACATTTTTTACAAACAATGCAGTATTTTTGGAGGCAAACATGCATTGTGTGTTTTTACAGGTAGTTTAGTTTGAATTTCACATTTGAGTCCCAAGAAAATCTGTAAACATGCAACAGGTTGGTCACAGTTTTACATAATAAGTGAGCAGCTCCAACTGAATCAGGGAGAACATGGCACCACTGGATATCCCCGTGGCCTCTCCCATCAGTTCCCACAGGATTAGATGTCACACACACACACACACACACACACAGAGTCAGACACAACCAGTTGCAGCAGAGTTTTGTCTCAGTTTAGCCTTTGTAGTGTGGTGTTGTTTCATCTCACGGACTCCTTCTCTGAGAGAAAGAGAATCAGTGTGTGTGTGTGTGTGTGTGTGTGTGTGTGTGTGGGTGTGTGTGGTTGTGGGGTGGGTGTCAGCCAACACTTTGATCCAGCCTTTGATTTTAAAGTGAGGGCCCTCATTTTCAATGACTTTCCAACTCCACTGTGCCCAGAGGCAGCCGTCCTCTCTCCTCTCATCGCGCACCCTCATCCTGTTTCTTATCCTCTCATGTTCCCTCATCCCCCTCTCATCCCCCGTTTGAGCCAAACAGAGAGTCTGATGTTGGCCACCACTGCCAACTGAAGGAAATTTGTAACACACCTTTCACAGGGGATTATTGGGAGGCTCGTCTTTCAGCGTTTGACTGGCATCTGGTGCTTACTCAGGCCTCAGAACAGAGTTGTGTTACGATTTTGACTTGCTGCATGTGAAAATGTAACTGAGGGGAAAGAGGGGGGGGGTTGTTGCTTTGTGTTGTCTAGGACGATGAGTGCACCTGTGGCTGTGGCCTCTGCAGACACGGGCTGGCCTGTTGCCCTCTTAAGTAGGATCTGCAATGGGCTTTTTGTCCAAACATTTCCTAGAGGCTAATTCTGCACACTTTTGTAGATTTCTTCTAAATAGTGTAGAAATGTGTGTATGCTTTGGAGGGTGTCTTATTTAAAGGTGTCTGATGCAGTTGACTCAAAAGGGAAAACCAACTCCAGATTCAGTGTCATTTTGAAACAAGCTTTGTCCGCTTGGTGTTTCACCTCTCTATATTTTTTCCTCACTGTGTCTGCGCTTTTCGTAGCTTCCTCTTGGATGCATGCTGCTCACAGTCGGGCACCTGGCCGCTCCCTTGTTATAAATTCCCGGCCTCATCTGAGCGCTGTGCCCAGGAATGTCAACATATCAAAAAAGCAAGAAAATAATGAAATACAGGCAGAGGGCAGAGTCTCTGCAGATTAATACACCACCACATATTTGTAGTGGGTCATAAGTGATGATTGAGAGGGATTACATTTGTATAAGTCTGTATTTTTTAGGAAAATGCTGTTTAGTATACCTTTACGAATGTCATCCATCGACATGACACCATCACGAAGGGCTTCAACTATTGTAAAATTTTATTGTGATTAATCTGTATAATTAAAACATGTTCCTTTTTTTTTTTTACACTACTTAAAATCTAACGTGCTATTTTAAGACATGTATTTCCCTTGTACAATAGATGCAGCCCAATCTCCAGAATATTGTAAGTTTCTGCAAACTATGACACATTACATTTGTGCTTTATCAAGTACCGAATATTTTGAAATGTGTGGTTATGCCTCGGCACAAAAACCATTTTGTTAGGGTTAGGGTAAGATCATGTTTGGCTTAAAATACCCGGTTTTGACACCACAATCATGGCTCAAAACGCAGCCAATGACTCGCTTAAAAGAAACGCCCACTTTTGTCATTTGTTGGTCTCGGAACAGTAGTCTCCCTTTCACCAGTGGTTCCCAACTGGTCCAGCCACGGGGTCCAGATTTCTCCCAAGTGATTAGTTTAAGGTCCACACAGTTTAAAGATAGGTCACTTTAGAATGAAAATACAAACAGTACTTACTGACCCTCATGCCGACAAGAAGTCCAGTGTGGTTTTTTAACCCACAAAACTCGTTTGGGGTATCGGAGGATAACAGCTAGCCGGAATAACAGCTGCACTTGAAGTGCATGGAACCCACATTTTGAAAATGTAACAAAACTCTGCTAATGCATTTCAAAAACATCAGAGACTCGAGAACTAGCATCACCACGAGCCATCAGCTAGTCTCGCGCGAGTTGCCATGTAAACACAGCACGTCTGCAGGGCAGGCTAACTGACCACGGTGAGAAATGATGCTATAAAAGTGGAGTAAATTTCGTCTTTTCAAGTCAGTTTTGCATGCCGTGGCTTCAGGGCACTTGGATTACGACGGACAAGCTGTTCTGACGTTTTTGAAATGCATTAGCAGAGTTTTATTACATTTTCAAAATGTGGGTTCCGTGCACTTCAAGTGTAGCTGTTATTCCAGCTAGCTGCTATCCTCCGTTACCCTGAACGAGTTTTGTGGATTAAAAAACTACACTGGACTTCTTGTCGGCATGAGGGTCAGTAAGTACTGTCTGTATTTTCATTCTAAAGCAGCCATTTCCTTTAATATATGCAGCGTCAGACTTATGTTTTGCCGTGTTGTTGAGCTGGTTTTCTGTCTCTGTCAAGTAGCTGCCCATTAGTCACTCACTCTACAGCAGGAAATTACACTTCAAATTAAAAGCTCTGTGCCAGAATTTCAGTGTACTTCAATACAAAGTGTGTTTTTATTTTACAAAGTTGACACGTTCGCAACTTGACCCGCACCACGACCCACTTTTGGACTGCGACGAATCAGTTGGGAACCACCGTCCTACACCTCCAGATGACAAAATCAGTTCACATACAGTATATTTAATCAGAACTCCATCACTCTAGAAGCGCTGACATGATACGAATGAAATGTACAAATGCAACGTAATCACGGTTTGAATAAATGCCAACATATTTTTCTGGCAGCTTGGCTGGTAGATGAGAAACAATGATTAACAGAGATATTGATCAACATATAAAACTGTATAGTCTTTGTCAATGTAAGGCAACAGGAGTTGCATTCAAGGGGACTCAGTAATGAAGCTTGTGTGTGTTCATGTTGCTATACAGACGCCATAACAGATACCAGAGCAGCACTGAACTGGAGCAAGCAGAGTAGAGCTGCTTGGGTAAATCTGAGCCTCTATGGATTTTTCTTAAATTCTCAACCATCATCACCAGTGTACCAGTCTGCAGTGGTGGCCCAAAGTTGAAAGAAATGGGAGCTTGTTAAAAGAAGATTGCCCCTTTCAGTCCCTGGATCAGAAGGATAAATCTGGGTATGGAAAGCAAGACCTTTGACCCCCAGACTGAGGTTGTACTGGGTAGCTTCCAGGTGTGAATGTGTGTGTCTGTGTACACGGGGCATTTTCTAACAAGTTAAGGTTGAAAACAAGAAAAGAAAAACCCGATGTACAAGTAATGAAGGAGCACCGTTAGGTCAGGCATTAAGTGTGTGGGTGTTTCATCAAGCATGCCAAGGAGATTATATATGAATATCATACAAAGCTAAATCACATGAGCTCATTCAAACTGCTCAGAAATAGAACCCACACACACTAAACCCACATCCACACACACACACGCGTGCTTCAGTTTCAGTCTGTTTCATTGCACACCGCCCTTCACCCACGCGACCCTTTTCCCTTTCCCTCACCAGCTCTCCATTTTGCCCCTATTTACCTCCTCCCTCCCCTCTGCTCCCGTCTATTTTCCTCTCCTCCTCATCTTCTTGTCCTTCTCTATTTATCCTCCTCCTCCTCCACCCTTTCCTCCATCTGTCTGTCCATTCCAATCAGCCTCCCTACCAGCCAATGGTTAAAAAACTGACAGCTTGTCGGATGCTCGTACAGCTGATCAAGTGCTCCCGCTATCTAAATCTGTTGTACATTTACATTTACCACCACTTTGGTCCGTACGCGTTCATTTTCGAAGCAGCCTGGCTGACCCAATCTCATCTACCTTGCTAGTTTGCTCCACTTTGGAAGGCGGTTTCTCATCTCACCCCATTCTGGTTGACGTGTTCCCATCCAGATGGCCTGTCAAGGCTCAGAAATGCAGACCTTTGCTTAGTTTGCCTCTGAAATTGGCTTTTTGGTTTGTAAATTGAGACAGAGCGGCAGTGCTGGGGTTGTTCTGAATTAAGATGGATGAGGTTTGATACAGACGAGGCAGAGGCGGTAGTTAGGATTTGCCTCATCCTGGCCCATTTTGGAGTTTTCCAGTTTTCCACTGTCCTCAGTAGAGGTTGGAGTAGCTCGTAGCGGCGTTAGTTTACTGTATGGAATTTTAAATCTGCGACACCTGTTTGTCTTCATGTTCTTTGACTGTACATGTGTATGTTTGTCCGACCCTTATAGATGTTATTGTTCCCGCTGTGTCCCATTGTGAGAAGCAAAGTGCTGCAGATTAGAATCAGAAGGCAGCTTATGAGTTATGCTCTGGGCGTATGACTGCCCAGGGATAAAAGGAGAACACATGAAACTCAATCCCTTCATCAAAGAGGCGACAGGGAGTGGAGAAGCGGACCAAAGAACGAGAGCTGGGGGGGAGTCAGAAATATGTGTAAAACTGTAAAATGTTCAAGTATAACCAAAATAAGACATTGGCTCGCTTACAGATTGTCAGAATAATCAAACCTGAAGTTTAAGATTGGGCCCCAAATGAAGCTCCTTCTTGTCATATGTTTCTAGTCAAGTGTAAAATGAATGTATGTTTTTTTTTTTATCAGTTACTGTGGTCGTGTTCTGCAACAGAGAAGTGGTTGGTTTCCTCTTGAGCTCGCTGGCTGGCTGGTTGCCTTGACGCTGGTGCCGGGGGAGTAGAGGATGGTGAAAGGTTTGTGCTCGGAAGAAAGGAGACCGAAATGGTGAGGAGGGTGCAGGCGGACAGTCAGATGTCTTTGGCTGGAGCAGACAGAGCTGATTTGAGTAAGTCAGACAGGATAAGTGAGAAGGTCAAACAAGCAGCTTCTGGTTGTCTCTTAGCTGCCGATCCTTGTAATGACTACAGAGGATGTTCGGTGAAAAGAGGAGAGGCGAGAAGACAGGACATTCCCTGGGAATGGTTGAGTGAAGCGAGGAGAAGTGTTTACACCTGTTGGGTGGTTGCTTGCTTGATTGAGCCTTTACCCATGAGGGTGTAGAGATTCAGGAGATACAGAGTGAGGAACAGACGACAGAGGGGTGAAGTGGGCCCAAGTGACAGTCTGCATAGAGCATGGCGATGGCTTCCCCGACTAAGAATTTTCCTATTAGACCAATAGTTATCATTCAGGGCCATTAGTCGACTAGTCGCCAGCATGTTTACGGTATCAGTTCAGTTATTAAATGATATATTTTGGGCGGGGCAACACAATGGTTTCAGCTGAAGGTGTGAGAAAGAATAGTATCAATAACATTGTTAACACTGTGCTACATTACAGAGAAATATAAAAGCGTACTAATGAACCTTCATTAATATAGGCCTATATTTTATCTACAAGTGCACGTCACACACTGAGCGAGCCGCCTGTTAATGACGCTGTGGGCAAAGCAGTAATGATTGTGCTAAGTGGCTAATGGGCATGTAGCTACTTCCATGTTTCAGATGATACGTCGTGTTTGTAGTCGACCAATGAAGATGAGTTTACATATCACCTTGGGTTCGTCCTTCACCTTCTCAAAATGATCCCACACTTTGGATTTCCTACCCGACATGTTATTAACTAGCCTGTGGAATAACCACAGGTACCAGCCCTGGAAATTAGGGGCCGTACACATGCTGCGTCTTTAATCACCTGGAATACGCAAGGTTGGGCGCAGGGTGCTATTCTACTCTACCTTGTTTGTGCCAGCTTTCAAGAGCGTAGCAGCAGGTTGTATGTGAGGTTGCTAAGCAATCTTAACCAGCATCATATAGCCGATTTACCTGAAATCCTGAGTGCAGAGCTGATCTTCTTCCAGGTGCTATTTATTAGTGTGTAGGCCTATCGTTAGGGCTGCTCAATTGTGGAAAAAAATCATAATCACGATTATACAAACGATTATGTGGCGCACGCGATGACTTGTATTGTTTACACGACAGTATGTCATTTCTGCCTCTACATGGTCGCGCATTTACAATTCTCCTCTGCTCTTAATTAATCAAACTCTGGTATCAGATCGGTACTCTGTATTGGTCGATACCAAAAGCCCAGGTATCGCTATCATATCAGGACTGAAAAAGTCGAATCAGTGCATCTCTACCTGGGACAAGGGATCCAGGCTCATATCTCGCAAGCTGAAGGAGCATGGAGGAGGGCTTGGAGAGAGATAGGGATGAGCAGGGTTGAAGAGCCTGGGCAGGCTGTGATCATGAGGGCGAGGGTGGAGAAAGAGGGGTAAGGCAGGGGGAGATGAGTGAAGCAGCATGGTCTGGATGGATGGATGGATGGATGGCTGGCTGGCTGGCTGGCTGAGCCTGTGACCATGGAAGGGATTAGACAGGATTAGCTGTGGGGTAACCTTCCCAAAGTGTCAGTCTGAGATCCAGAGCGCTGTGAAGCTGGCCGCCTGGGAATCCAGCCCAGGGGGCCCCAGCCCAGCACATGGGCTTTGTTTAACACAGACCCCTGCCACACTGGGCACCACAGACATAAAGTATGTAGAGTGGCATGTTCATCAAAGTCAGTGTACACCTATTAATGACCTGTCTGTGGACAGAGCTGAGCCAGTATTGAAACCTACACTGTTGCATGCTGTTACAGGGTGTCTGCAGGTCAATAAATAGTCTTAAAAACGTCTTAAATTCTATAAATATTAAAAGTAAAAGTAATGAAATTGGAAGTTGTGATGTCTTAAACGCCACAATTTTTTAAATCAGATTTCATTTATCCATCTTTTGAGGGTTTTTCTTGTCAGATGTGTTACGCTCTTGTGCCTAAATTGTCATTTCCGATGTTACAACTCTTTAAACCTCCCACCAAAACCAATACTGTCCCCTTACTTTATACTGGTACTTAAGTTTAAGCAAAATGTACTCACTCTTAATAAAGAAAATCATATTTGTTCCAAAAAACAGTCTTAAATTTGGTTAAAAATTTATCTTAAAAAGCATTAAATTGAACTGTCTGGTACCTGAAGACACCCTGTGTAGTTTCAGAAAGCATACCTGTTCTATAGGTTGTAACTCTGGGGTCTGGGTCTTTGTCAGCACGGTGAACTGACTGACTCACTGGGACAAACTTACACAGCAGGGGGAAGAGAGGAGGGGCGAGCGGGGGGATGTTACACATTCATGGAATGAATGTACTGTACTGTAACAATAACACACACTCAGAGAGCTTTGGAAAGCTTTTCCCTCCCACCTTGAACAATTGCAAAATAAGGCTGTCAACAAATACCTCACATGAAGAAAATATGTTTTGGGTCTACGGGGAGGTAGCCACAGGGAATTGCACAATGGAGTAGAATAAGTGAAGTGCTGACTGAGAAACACGGAGAAGATGTGAATGAAACCATTAAAGCTGCATGAAATGGTTTATGACCACGAGGGGGCGGACTTTTTTTTTTCAAACCGAACTTACATCAGCAGAATTTAGGCTGACGGTTGTCTACTTTGTAGCCAACTCAACAAGGCAACGTCCCATTTGAGCTGTCTCTTTGTTACCACCTGTTGGACATAAGAATGTAGATAGTCACTGGTATTTTAGATGCGGTTTGGTTGACTGATTACTTACTGAGTTACTCCTCTTCATCCCCTCTGGGACATAAGGCTTCAATGAGCTCTTTCCATTGCATTCGATCCTTGGCAGCATGTTGCGCCTCTCCCCATGACATGCTCATCTCCTCCAACTCCAGTGTCACAGTTCTGCGCCAGGTGGTTTTGGGCCCGTTTCCTTTTGCCTGGTGGTATCTATCTTGAGGCGACTCTTGTGATCCAGCCCTGTTTCTTCCTTATTACATGGCCTCGCCATCTCCGACATCTGTGTGTGATTTCCTTGGTGATGCTCCGACTACTTGTTTTCTTGTACAGTTGAAGGTTGGAGATTTTGTTTGGCCACAAGATCTGGCATATTTGTCTGAGGCATCCACCCTCATCATGTCTGTTTTGACCATTCGCCAACTCTCTGATCCGTACAGCAGAACAGATCTGACATTGCTGTTACACAAGAGCATCTTCGTTTTATGGCTGTATTGCTTGGATCTCCAAGCTGGAGTTGGGAGAAGGCAACCTGAGCCTTTCCCAGCCTTGCTCTGATGTCTTTCTGGGTCCTGCTGTCCTTGCTGATAAGGCTGCCCACTGCCAGGTAAGCGAAGTCTTCCACAGACTCAAGTGGTTCCCGATTCACAGGTATGGGTGCTTGGGGGGTTGATGTTTACGCACAGCACTGTTGTTTTGTAGGTGTTGATGTTGAGTCCAACCTGTGTGGCAAAGTTGTTGAGCGTGTCAGTTTTAGTCTGTATGTTTGGATGGTTGGTTGAAAGGAGTGCGAGACTGTCAGCGGTTGACGAATGCCTGAGAAAAACATTTGGGTCTCTTTTGTTGACTTTCTTTGTCAGCGTTTTGCATTTATGCAATGGAAGTCTGTCTGGAGACGTAGTAGGATGACAACAAGTGTCTCCAAATGACTGCAGACAATGGACTTTGCAGTTTAATGGTATTCATCTCAGCCTACGAATGTTTGGGCCAAGGTGTTTTCACAAACTTCTTTATATCTGCTCACTGCCATTTTGCTGGAAATGTTGTATACAGTTGGCTTGTGTGGCCACCTTACTGTGGTCACAGTGTGAAGCTAATAAAAGTATTTCACAGCAAATTTTATTCGATCCCACTATAGCTGGCTGCTGATTTTATGAGGCAAGATATCAGAGTCATGACAAACAAGCCTTCAAAAGGTGCTGCACAGTATCAGATTTTGGCAGCACCTATACTTCTGCTACTCTTTACCAAGTTCAGGAGTCAAAAAGCATCAAGGTGTGTGTGCACTAGGGATGGGTATTGTTTAGAAAAGTAGGATACCAGTACCCTTAAAGTAATTTCAAGTACCAATAGAATACTTTCTTTGATACCTTTTCCCTACTCCCATGTAATCCCTGTCATGTGAATTGAAGCATTCAGCTGCATAAAAATTCCACCAGATTCCACAAGCATGTAGTATAGCCTCAGTTTTGGACATTTTGGTGGCATCACAACACCCCGACATTAAAGTGAAGAATGCTTGTGGTGATTGGCTGCAAGCAAAACCATACAAATAGTATTTTTATTAAGATCTGGGTAAAGTTTGACTGGAGATGTTTTGATACTACTTGGATCTGGGTTATTTCGGTTGATACCTTTAAGGTATCGAGTTCAGATAGCCAGCCTGTATGTGTATACTTACCAGGAGTCTTGTATTTCTGTCTCTCCCTGTCCGCAGTACTTATTAGAGATGAAGAGCCTGATCCTCCCTCCAGAGCACATCTTGAAGAGGGGTGACAGCGAGGCAGTGGCATATGCTTTCTTCCACCTGCAGCACTGGAAGAGGGCAGAGGGAGCCTTAAACCTACTACACTGCACCTGGGAGGGCAGTATGTATCACTGTTACTCCTTCTATTGTATACCACTGTAAAGGATTTATTATTTTAGTTTTGAAAGTCAGAAGTTCAAAAGTTACAGTTATGCAGTACTTCAGTAGGGCCGGGCCATCACAGACCCAGAGTATCATCCTTGTATGCTGCTCGTCATTGTTAAATTGTTGTGTCACAGGTCATGTATGCACAACACACCCACAGCTACCCTACTTGTGATTATGCAAGGATGAGGTCATTGCTTCACAAAGCACAGGAAGAATGTTATATTTTAACATGTTAGTATCTTGTCATTCTGTATAACATTTTGCCACTTAAATGCTTCACTAAAATATGTGTCAGCCATTTTAAAGAGCCTCTTCTAACTATAGCTAAAGGAGAACTTCACCACCCAAATGGTTTGTGTATTAATTACTCATCTCATGTTACATTGAATTCATGAAGAAGACTTTCTAGCATACCTCCACTGCGAACAAAGAATCAATAACACACATTTAACAGCACCAAGCAAACAAAACATCCATTTACAAACTCTTATTTTCCAGTCGTATACTCAGTACTTCCCAAACATTCATTTGTTCGCTCATTTTCCGTAACCACTTATCCTGTTAGGGGCCGCATGGGGGCTGGAGCCTATCCCATCTGACATTGGGTGAGAGGCTGTGTACACTCTGGACAGGTCGCCAGACTATCACAGGGCTGACACATAGAGACAGACAACCATTCACACTCACATTCACACCTACGGACAATTTAGAGTCACCAGTTAACCTGCATGTCTTTGGGCTGTGGGAGGAAGCTGGAGTACCCGGAGAAAACCCACACTGACGCGGGGAGAACATGCAAACTCCACACAGAAGGGCTCCCCCACCCCAGGAACCCTCTTGCTGTGAGGCAACAACGCTAACCACTGTATCACCGTGCCACCTACTTCCCACCCAGACAGCCCTTTTTTTGATTGAGAACTGAACTTTTTTTTTTCTTTCAAACCAGACGACACTGACAAAAACAGTAATTTTACCGTGCAGAACACGGGAGCTGCTGGTCTACCTTTGGTGTTTTAAAGGATTAGTTCAGATTCACCAAAGTCACATAATAACACAAACTATCCAAAAAGACAGCAGTATATCAGCAGCTCCTATGTTCAGTGAGGTAAAATGACTGTTTTTGTTAATGGAGTCTGGCTTTGAAGAGAACATAGATAAGTTTCACTTTCACTTCAGTTCCCTGTCAGTTTGGGACGTACTGAGCATACGACTGGATAACTCCCACACACACAGTGAGTCTAGTAACTGTCAGAAAAGGCCAATCTGAAAAAGTAAGCTTTGAGACGAGATTTGAAGACGTGAACAGAGTCAGCTGATTTGATGCTCTGTGAGAGGCTGTTCCAAAGCCGAGGAGCAAAAACTGAAAAGGCTCGATCAACTCTGGAACAGTCAGACGACCCAGACCAGTACACTTGAGGGGCCTGTTTGAGTGGTACAATGTGAGAAGCTTAGTTATGTACTTCGGTGCCAGATCATTGAGAGCCTTGTATGTGATTTAAAGAACTTTAAATGGATTTTAAAACTACGTTTTATTCACAAATTCAACGTAACATGGGGAAGTAATTGTTGTACAAATGGTCATTTGGAGGGTGAAGTACTCTTTTAACACTATTAGTTGTGTTGTTTAAAATAATTCATACTTTGTCTTCACAGCCTTCCGGATAATTCCCTACCCACTGGAGAAGGGTCACCTGTTTTACCCCTACCCAGGATGCACAGAAACAGCAGACAGGGAGCTGCTGCCCTGTAAGTGCAATAGCCAAAGTCTACATGTAGTCCATAAATGTGTCAAGTTGCTCCCAGTTTGATTGTGTAATTAATCATCCTCTCACTTTTAAAACCCCTTATCTCTTCTAAAGGCTTTATTTTTGTCTTGTTTATCTGTACTTGTACCCTGACTTTGTCTCATCATCTCATATTTGCTCCAGCGTTCCACGAGGTGTCTGTGTACCCAAAGAAAGAGCTTCCCTTCTTCATCCTCTTCACAGCAGGCCTTTGCTCCTTCACTGCCATGCTGGCCATGCTCACACATCAGTTCCCTGAGCTCATGGGTGTCTTTGCCAAAGCAGTAAGTACTCCAACTCCAACTGCACATCTCAGTTTCATCTCAAATGTTGCTGTTCTGAAATTCATATATGCTGATTCAGTCCACTTTTTTATCATTACACAAGTTTAGCTTGTGTGTGAGTTGGCTGACCGGTTACATCTTCGGTTTATCTCTGATTCGGTATTTGTTTTAAATACGTGTTGTTTGTAATCTGAACATTTTAACCCCGACGGTAATTGCTGCCTTCCATCACTGTCAGTAACACTGGAGGCTCATGGGAGTCGTAGGCCTGTAAAGTCTGTGTTTCCCGCCAAAGCAAGCTGTAGTCCAATTTAAGCTATCAGTGACCACAGCGGAATAATGCAAGCTTAACGCCATAGCAAACACAAGACTGTAGCTTACAGCCCTAAAGGTTTAGAAACCCTGGATGCGTGCATGACTTCCTTTTACTGTTTGTTTATGACAGAAGTGTTGTTATCTGTTTTTAGCCAGTTTGGCAAACTCCTTCCTTTGGCTAATCCTTTGTTTACGGTCACCCTGTTTATTACTGCCTGCCTTTACATAGACTTGTAGCAAAAACAAGGCCACAGAGAACATGTAGTGCTCTTCCTTTTGTTATGGGAAAGATCGGGGGGCAGATAGGAGTTTTACAGCAGCCCCGGCGAGCCTGGTTTGTGTAATGTTCGCATGGAAAACCAGTGAGGGAGGAACACAGAGGTCCTCACCGCCTTGTGAGGAAAAACAGATTTCTCTGAATCTGCTGCTCTTGAACAGAAGATCCAAGCAAAGCAGGACAGTGGTGGCAGTCTGCCTTTCCTTTATTTATGGACAGCAGACATGTATAGCATGAAGCTGAATATGTTTCATACATTAAATGGGATTAGAGAGGTACTTGATTTGCACTTGTCTGGCCGGGCTGATGTGTCCACTTATGAGACTATTAAAGTGTCAAGTGTATCAAGAACACCTCAAGTAGTCTGAGAGAGAAACCATACTGTGATATTTTAGAGGACAGTTTACTGGTACTATCTAACTTAAATCACTAACATGGTGTGCATTTTAAATGCTATTATACACATATCTAATATACTGTATATTCTAGATCTTAGTCAGAGATCTAAGTGGATATATGTCTACTGGTAATCATAAAAATTAGTGTTTAAGTTGTCTGTGTGTATGAGGAGTATTTATAAGATGGGTTACAGCATTACAAAATTAATTTTGCTCGTTTTCCTACAACTGATAACACAAAATTAAAAATGATCAAAATTGTCAAAATATGCTCCAAAATACATTGACTTGATTTACAATCTAACAGTGTTAGATATTTTTCCAGTATGGCCCTGTTGAGTAGGAGGTGCGGGGAAAAATTCGATACAGCACAGTATCGTGATATTTTGCGTGGCGACATTGTATCCATACTCAGACGCCAAGTATCGACCTTTTATTATATACATCATTCATTTTTACAAATACACATTTTCAACCAACTTTTGATACTAGAGTAATAAAATCAATTTCAATCAATTTTTCGGTCCACTAGATGTTGCTGATGTTTTCTTTTCCTGGTGAGGTCAGCATGGAGCGGGAAGTTCATCTAAACAAAGATGGAGGCCAGAGAAAGACATTTTTGAAAAGTGCTGTCTGCTTTTAAATCAAACGTCTGTACTTATTTGGGATTTTTTTAACAAATTGTTCGACCTTGACTTTACTGACTTGTATTGTGCAAAGTTTGTTATTAGAGAGGTGTTTTTATATTCCTGTACTGAAGGTGTCGGTGTCTGTGCACTTCCCTAAAATCAGAGAATCAAATGTACGCCAGGCAAGCTAGATTATGTACGTCACTAATATGAAAGCAAACTGCAGCGCAGAGCACACCCTTCAATACGAAAGCAGAATTAGCATTAGCATAGCAATAGTGTTGACTGTAAACATGCAGTTTTTGGATGTAAACCTGACCCTGGAGCTTTTGTACTCTATGTACCAAGAAAAACATCGCAGCAGGTGTTAATGCTGTGTCAACCACTGCCAGTTAGCCTACGAGCTAGCAAGCTAACAAGCAAACAGCATAAACAAATATAAGATGCTAACTACATTTACCATTCTGATGTTCTGCTAGTCGCTGATTTTGCAAAACAGACTTGAATGTCTCAGAAGTTTCCTCTACCACTAACGCTAGCCATCTTGATGTGCGCTGCTCTTTCACTGGTCAACCAGTCAGCGGTCTGGCCTGAAAACAGAAAGGGAAAACTTCTGCAAGCAGAGATGGTGTTTGAGGCGGAGGCCAGACCTAAAATTCTCAATGAGACAGAGAGAGTAGATCAGCTTCCAGCCCCTCTTCAGAGTTTTATGTAACTATTACCTAGGACCCCATGTTAAACAAAATATTGATGAATTAATTAGTATTTATACACACTTTAAAATGTGTCTGCAGGGGAAGTTTAATAGTTTGTCACAGTAGTATATTTGCAGGTTTATTTCCTTTCCCTTCGTTTTTTGGCTCTATGAGAGACTGAAAGAGAAACGGAAAGAACCAACGTGAATGATTCAGTGTATGAGTGGGCTGACATGTAAATCATGGATAACATAAAGTTTATACCCAGATCAGTATAATAAACTGTCAGCACTGTTTCTACAAACAACATCGTAAAAATGATAATACTTGGATGATTCTGCTGCGGACTGCAGCTCAAATCTAAACTGCATCCTGTCACTGTCACCTAAAAAAAAAAGCCTTCGCCCTGCACCTTCCTGTGTTTTGAAAAATTGAGCAAGATCAGTACTCCTTATGTCAAACCTGTCTTATTTCTGGAAAGGACGGCAGGCTAAGGACTCAAATGTATGTTCTTTTAAACACATCAAATATGTTTTTTTCCCGTGCACGTTGGCCTGCCACTGTGACAGGGAGCTGGGAGGACAGCGGATTCAGTGCTCTCTTGTGATTTTCCCTAATCAAAAATAATAGTAGTGTTTCTTTTTCCTTTTGAATGAGAATTTTTGTGAATGTTTTGCCCAAGCGGAAACCTCCGGGGCTGAAAAATGAAGCCAACACTCAAGTGCCAAACACTGCAGTTCCTCGAATGGCCACTTGAGGCTGGCTCCAAAAGCAAATCAGTTCCCATAGACCCTTATGTTAAGATGCCCAAAGTAACAGCAGAAATAAACATGTTTACAGCCTGGTACAAAAAACAGTTTTGGTCCCTTTTGCTTATTTTCTCATTCATGACAACTGTTTACGTGGTGAATTGTTATATAACTCTCCTGTTTACACTTAATTAAGTCTTAAAGTTGCGTATAATTAAGGATGTGGCTGCTTTGAGTGACATGCTGTCTGAGAGGCATCACTGCTCCTCCACAGCTGGCTCACTCCTGGCTCTAAACATCCAATATGGCGTTGTCTTGAGGTGTCAAAACTGGAGTCCACAGTGGTTTTACCTCAGGATTTGAGACAACATAAACAAGCCCCAAAAGACTGTTTAAGTGAAATTGTGGGCTTGGTAACTTTTGTGAATTTATTTTAGGTGTTTTACTTAAATATTATCTAAGAATGAATGTGAAGATATTTTCCTGACGTTCAGCTAAAGGCTCATTGTGTTTCTCTCTCTCTTCAGTTCTTCAGCACACTCTTTGCACCCCTGGGTTTCTTCGCAGACAAGATGGAAAGCTTCATGCCGTCCAGTTTTTGGCACCAGCTGACTCGGATCTGACCCCATCTTACACACACACACACACACACACACAACACACACGCAGAGACACACACATACACACACACCAATACCACTCCAAACCCTCAGACAAAAAGTGTTTGCTCTCCTGTCTTCAGCATTACTGTCCACTTGCTGCATTGTTACTGATTATGTTGGCTGAGGTTGTATCAACACGGCAATACCACTCTGAAGATGCTCTCCCACACTGTTCCTCCAGCAGCCATGGTTTTTTTTTTTTCTTCCCAAAAGCACATTTAGTGCAACGATTACACAGGGGTCGTTCATTTGCCATTATGTTAGCACTGGGCAAATGGGAGTTTTTAAGTATCCCACAAAGACTGGCTGCAGATTTTTGGTGCAGAAATCAAATTAGGAATTTGTCAGAGGCGAATTAAACCACAAAAAAGCTAAAACTGTTTTCAATGCTCCTCAAAAATACTGACTAGTCAGGTGAGTTTGTTTAAACCAGTATGATTCTGGCACAAGAAACATGAACAAGAAACAATATGTGCATCGAGGATGTCTCTTGTAGAGTATATTATTTACGTACATCAAAAAAGATCCCATTGGGTATTTGGGATGGGAACCCGTGTGTCCTATGTCAACCCTCAGTGCCCAGATTTAAACGTCTGTAAGACCTCCCAAAAAACAGAGCTGTGATTTACAGCCTTGAAGTGCCTGCAGTGTATACAACGCCTCTGCAGTTCAACAGTTGTTACCATGGCATGACACCTCAGCACTATATCACTGGGGCAACCGCCGCCCCCGCAACATCGAAATGTAAATGGGATCATCACTAGTCACAGTTAGGCCTCTTGTGGCATCACTCATTTCTGCTGATTGCTCTGCAGAGTGTGATAAGTCAGCGCGTTAGTCAACTTCTCTTGTCACCAAACAAACATAAAAGAGGCAGATGTTGCGGTAGTCATACTGAGAATAATCTGGCACAGGAAATGTAACTAAAACTGTGATACATGAGATTACAGTAGTTCTAAATACACCGACAAGCCCTCGGAGAAGCATTTGGAGATAGAGGCGAAATAAACAGACAGGCACGGATAACTTGTACAAAGTTATTTTACTTTGTATGAACAAAATCTTTCTCTGCCATTGACTTTGTCTGTTAATTTTGCCAGAGTTGGTACATGCATTTTGTTCTTCTGTTCCCCCTGTTTCATCAGACTTAATAAGCTGAGAGGCCAGTGTTCCCCCGTTGTGAAGCATAATGTAAAAACTGACAGATAATGTAAAAACCTGACAAATGTGCCTGGTTCAAAATTGTAATCATGTCTGTAATTGTACTATATAATGCTATTGAAGTCTATGAAAAAAAATATGTTACACTACAGATGCATAATGCATTCACCTGAGGAAAAAAAGCTGTTTATCGTAAATAACAAAATTTTTATCTCTGAATTATGAAAAAGGTTTTCATAAAAATGAATAAATAATTTGCTCTTGAAAAATTAGAATTTATGAGATTATTATCTTGTTAATTGAGAAAAATGAGCAGATTTTCCTATAATTCAGAGATATTAATTCAGAAAAATGGTAAATATTTTTTTCTGGAACAAATAAGCTACTGCAATACACCACTTAGTCATGGATGATAAGAACATAATGCCACATCATCCCAAATTTTTATTAAACTGGCAGGTTTATTGTATTTTAAACCACTTAACACAGACATGTTTACTTTGTTTCTCAAGTTTGTAACTTGATAGATATTAAATTTTAGGCGGCTACAAAAACATAAAGTTGACGTACTGTAAGTGACATAATACTGACAACCCTTCACTCCATGTGTTATAGAAAATGTGATAATGAAGTGCCTTTTAGTGTGCTATTTTTTTTTTCCTGGGATGGCAAAGGCATGAAGCTCCCTACTCTGATGAGTGTGATTGGCTTGTACTCATTGCCTCCTTTGGATTGGTTAGATTTGGGCAAGAAGAATGGGATTG
The DNA here is from genome assembly GCA_035609425.1 of Epinephelus awoara. NCBI lineage: Eukaryota > Metazoa > Chordata > Actinopteri > Perciformes > Serranidae > Epinephelus > Epinephelus awoara. The sequence continues at coordinate 32,360,111 of CM069296.1, read as the reverse complement.
GTAAGGGTTGGGGTAAGAACGTCAGGTTCATCCAATCAGAGGCAGAGTATGGCCCCGTTCACACAGAAAGCGTTTTGCAGGTTGGTCCTTATTCTAACCTTCCCATGTAATCAATCTACCGTTTATTTATTTATATCAGTTATTTGACATAAATTCGTAGCTAGTTCCTTAAATGTTGAGGCAGAGGGTACTTGCTGTAGCTCTGGTTGAGGGTGAGAGGCTGTCAGCAAATAGTTTGTTGGGCACAGGGAAACAGAGATCTGTGTGGGTACATGAGACACTAAAAAAGAGGGTGGGTCATGGGGAGTACCACCAGTTGGTCCAGGAGCTTCTCCTCCATGATGGCTGTTTCCAGGCATGTTAGGACGACTCGTGGGCAGTTTGACAACCTGCTGTCTATCGTCAGGCTGTATAGCCCTCTGTATCCGACAACCACTACCACCAGTTTCTCCTCCATTGTTACCAACTGTAAACTCGTTGTCGTGACCACCACGGAAGGACCACCTCTCAAATCTGATTGGACAATAAGAAAAAGGATGTTGAAAAAAGAGATGATGCGGGGCGTTTTTCTGCTTTGAGGTTGACGTTTTTTCAACTTGAGGAGTTCAGAGCGCTCCGGCAAAAATGCCAGGCGCCTAGAGCGCAGAAATGCGAGGCGCTTTGAAACGCAAAAAACATGAGCAAAAAGCTTCATTCTCATCAAAAACAATTACACAAAGCTGCCTCCAGCTGCTAAAATGCTTTCTGTGTAATTGGGGCCGAGGGCAGGTCATGTCTTCACCATCCAGGGGAAAAAACTCGCTTTTAAACATTACAATAGTGAAACACTCCAATTTGGAATTTACTGCACCTACAGTATTGATGTCAAGTTTAGTGGCAACTCTGTTCAACTTTGATGAATTCAGTGTGATACATAGATGCCTTTAAAATTTGTAATTTATAACAGAATTGTTGAATGTCCAATGATTAGCATTAGCACAGCAGCCATGTAACAATGGCAAACATACTTTTAAAAAAGTAGACAAGGGCACGCTGGTGATGATGTAATGGCACATAAAAATATGTGTTACAACAGTACTTTGCAAATTTGGATCATATTTTAAATAACCCCGATCAAGTATAAGCTACACTGATTTTGTTTCACATTTAACTCTGGTCTGTAATATGTCTGTTTGAATTTGTGACACTTGAAATGTGAGATTTTTATCGTGTGCAGCTGAAATGTAAGAGTACATGCTGAAGACAGGAGAATGTTTGAAAAGCTGTAACTACCCTTGGATGAGTTTGAAAGCAAAACTCACAATAAATTTGTCTTTCAGTGCATTTTCCCTCTGTGGTTTTTGTTTGGTTGTGTCAATACTATTGTTTTAAATATGCTGAAATGATATTCTCTAAATGGATATATGGACACTGAATGCTTCACCTGCAAGTACCTGCGTTCAGATAATATTTTTGTCCGATCATAATTTCCAATTTTCTACAGGCATGGATAAACCGGTAATCTCCAAGGCAAACTATTTCAACATAAAGTGGGAGACATATTTGAATACCTTCCTTTTTGTACAATGGATGCAATTTCCCTTCGTATTTTGAGATCACTTGTGTATTGACAGTGAGTTGGTATCTTTTTCAAGGACAAACTCCTCACTCTGCCACCCCGCTGCTGCTCCTGGACTATATAAAGCCAAGAGCCATTGTGCCCATCATTATGATTACACCACTCCACCTCCATCAGCAGATGCTTTTATGTGGCATGTTCCCAGTGAACCGTTGGTGCCATAATCATAGTCCATACACTCATGCTCAAGTGGCGAGCGGCAGTAATGAAAATCGCTGTCGAGGAGGGCTGTTGACGGGCGCTCAAGTGTTTGCTCTCAGTGCTGGAGCGCCGTTTCATGCTGCAAGCTGAAACTTGAATTGTTCACTGACCTCTAGAGTGCATCAAAGTCAGCAGAAGAAAAAAAAGAGATACAGAAAAGAAGGTAAAGATGAAAACAAGAAAGATGGGTGAAGACGAGTGTATATGAAGTTTCATTTTTCTCCACATGCCTTTTATAAGATAAGAGATGTCTGAGACATTTACAACATTTACGGCCGCAGCCAGTTTAGTAAAATGATGATTTGGGGAATATGTTGGGTGGCAAAGCTATTAAAGTTTCCATGTGCTAATACCATCTTGCCAGCACACTATGCTCACCAGCAAGAAGACTTAATGATTTCTTGTGGCCTCGGATCTTTGCCAAGTGTGTCCCTGAAGGTTACAATCAGCCTCCACTAAAAACAGAACAAAAACACTTCTCACAGAGGTGTGTTATGTCTGGACAAGTCTGTTTCAGTGTGTTCAGACTGAGCCTTCCAATGGTGAGCTGGGTCATCAGGACAGACAGTATGAGATGTGTCAGACCTGGATTTAGCCTATTGTGTTTCCTAAATGACCACCCAGTGAGTTAATAATCCACTAACAGGCAACATCACACTATGACTGGGTCACTGAATCTGCTGCCCTCTTCTCTTTCTCCCACACATTAACTGTCCATCATATCAGACACACTAAATAAGAAAGCTATACATCTTGAGCACTTAGCTTTGCTGTTGTGTCCAAAAACAATAATCAAGAACAACAATAGAAATGCTCTTCAGGCAAGGTAACATTATTTGTGGATGAATTACTAACCCACCTACCGGTCACAGGTGCAGAGGCCCAAATTGTGCAGGGCCATCCAGGACTTCACCTGCAAACTGTCACTCAAATTAACACGTTCAGATCAGAAAGACACTCAGAAAGTCCAGAGAGATGCAAAGGAGCTGCGAAGAGACACAAATGCCCCCGAAGGGAAACGACTACAGAGACAAAGTGAGCATAAAGAGACACAAATAAATATAATTCTATTATTATTATTATTATTATTATTTTATTATTTTTTTTTTTTTTGTAGTGTTTTATTCAATTTTACTTTTGTATTATTTAAAAACGTTTTAATCCAGCGCCTCTGTAACTTTGATTTGAAAAGTGGTGCATTACTTAAGTGTTATTATTATTATTATTATTATTATTGTTATTATTATATTTTTGGGTGGGAATTCATTAAATTTCATATTTTTATTAATTTGAAATGCTTTAATCCAGAACGTTGTACCTTCGATTTGAAACGTGCTGTATTACTACAGTGTATTATTTTATTTTGGGGTATTTTATTTTTTCATATTATTTTGAAATGTTTAAATCCAGCACTTTGCAACTTCGAAACTTTGAAAAGTTTATTATTATTATTATTATTATTATTATTATTAATTAATTAATTAATTAATTAATTAATTTATTTATTTATTTATTTATTTATGTATTTATATTGGGGGGGGGTATTTTATTCTATTTATATTATATCTATTTATATTATATTATATTACATTTTTATTTCATTTATAATAATGAGCTTGAAAAGTGAGCTTGAACCGTAGACTGAATAAATACGCTGGAAGTTAAATCAAACGCACGCTTTGTGACTGGGCGGATATTTAAACTGTCGGCGCCCCGCCCACCGGTTTGATCCGCGAGCCTGCTGCTAACAGTGCTCCGTTGCTAACAGCTGTTCTGACTCCACCTGTTGCAAACGGAGCACGTCATCAAGCTCACCTGCTAACATTCAAGTTCTGTTCTTGGTTTAGTGGAGAAGTAAGCTGGCCAAAGATAAGCAATATTATCCCTGCTCCTGCTGTAATTAAACAACTCCATGTATCTGTCACTCATCAGCTGTGGACCTCACACACCATTTCAGGCTGTTTTCCTGCTGTCACGGTGTCAGATATGGGACCATGCAAACTCTAGCCAAAGATGTTTACCTGGCTGAGGCTGCTTCACTTCACCAAGGTAGGAGCTGTGTTTGCTAGCACGCTAACTGTCAGTGATGTTTTGGCTCTGCTGTTTCTATGCTGGGTAAAATGACCTCTGACCCTGCTGATGCTGTTGTTTCCCTGCAGATGTGCTGTTGAGCAGTGTTTGCTAATGCTTTCATCTACCTTTGGGCCTGCTTTGTGATTGTTGTTTGATGCTTTCATTCTGTTGAGAGTGTGTTGAGTGCTGCTGTTTGGGCTGATCTGTTTTGTGGCAGATTCTCTTCTCCACCTCTGTTTTGGTGTTTTTATCTCCCTGCCATGTGGAGCAGATGTTGTTGTATATTGGCTTTAGGAAGATAAACATCGCTCTTTCCTTGCACACATCATTTCTGTGTAACGTACAGTAATTTTCATTTTTATCTCTGGCCTAGGTTTTGTTGCGTATCTGGTTCATTGCCAAGTTGGTTTTCACGTTAAAGGAATTTTCTTCGGTGTATTGGTGCATAACATAATTAAATGAAATTACTGCAAAACACCAAGACATACTGTACGGATGACCTATAGAACTAAGATGAATGCTGCATACTGAATAGCTGACACTACACTGCAATGCTGGCTTACGTATGAATGATGTTGAATATTTTAAGGTTATTTGAAAAGCTGAAATGCTTAAAGGAGCTATATGTAAGAAATCTAAAGCAAATAGTCGTAAAATCATCCTAATATGTCAAAGAGACTAAGGAATAATGTTAATATAACATACTGATCTCACCGACAACAATAGCACAGTCAGAATATTCACATTTTTTTAAAAAAAATTACGGTCCGCAAATCATGTTTATGTTTTGAATTTATGTTTTGGCCTGTTGCGCCACCCACCGCCGTCTACCAGTCACGCAGTCAGTAGAGTCTCAGCATCAGTTACAGTTACGACTGAGCTACAATGGCTGACGGTGCGACTAAACCCAAACGACCTCGTTATGATTCCCAAAAACACCAAGACAAAACTCGAGGCAAAGCGAGGGTCTATATAGGAGATGCTTTTGAACGGTGGAGACGGTTGAAAGCGGAGAAGAATTTGAAATCGGATGTCGAATTGGCTACTCTTCTCCTCGACAGGTAAGCTTTAGCCAAAGTTGGCTAACTAGCATCATAGCTAGACGGGGATGGACGTTTTGAATACTTTCAACTGCTATTCATTTCGATCATACATTGTAGCCCATGTGCAGGTGGGTCATCGACCCGACTGATTTTTTTTTTTGAGAAACAAACATTAGCAGCATGCAAGCATGTCATTAAATAGATGGATGACCTGTCGAACGGAGAAAATAACAATAAAATATGAAAAATGCTATAAAAAAATATGTACAATATTGAATAAAAACAAAGAGCTGTGCTGTTATCACATTCACATTTTTTCCAAAGGCTATTACTATTTCAAGTCAAAGCAATGTGTTTGGTGGACAGGTTTGTTTACAGCGGTGTGATGTGCTTACTATGAGGCACCAAAAACACTGGTAAATTTTGTGGCTGATATGTTTGAATATTTAGATTACTTTTCACGTTTAGCATATTTTCCTCACATTTGAGGTACTAATTCATGTAAAAAAAAAAAGAAGAAGAAATCATGTTATACAATGTGCATGTGTAAGCTTTATTATATACTTTTTTAAATAAAGGTTGAATTTAATGTTAAATATAAATGTTAGTGCAGGGGGTTTGATCCCAGACCACTTTGACTCCCTGGTGGATCATTAAACTTTCTGTTGCTGCTGTTACACAGGTTAGACCCGGCACTGCTGCTGGCCATCGACCCGCTGTGACGCCCAGTTCAGGTGTTTACACTGGCTGAACTCAAGTTGCCACAGCTGCCAAATTAAAGTTTTGTTCCAGAGCTGCTGCCTGCATCCCCTTCTGGCAAAGTAGTCTTCTGCTGGCGAGGAATGAGGTGGAGGGACTGTGGGATGTGCTAGCTAGCTAATTTTTGTCTCATTTGTGGTTTTGATAAAAGGTAAATTCATCAATTTGGTGTCTCATAGTGATTTTTTCCAAGCTACTGTCGCTGTTTTATTTCATGAGATCTGTGTGACTGCGGATTCCATGAACCCAGCTGTTGAGGCCTATGTCCAAAGAAAGTAGGCGCGGTCTCATCTTAAGTAGGCTGGAAAAAGGATAAACGCCATGTAAGCTATCTGCATATTTTAAACATTTAGCTCAACGTTCGGCGACTCATTTAGCTCTAACATTTAGATTGAGATTTAACTATATTTAACACTTAGCATTTATATTTTTTACATATAGCCTACAAATATTAACAGTTGCATTTAACATGTTGTTTTAAATACATTTCTGTCTTAAATGTGAGGAAAGTAATCGAAGTATTCAAAATAAGCTAGAAAATTGTAACCGTATTTTACATTTGGCGCCTTAGACCTGTGCTATGGTTTATGCATCTGCTACACTGTTTTCCATGTGCTGTTTTCTGATGCTTATCTATGACATTTTGTAAGACAACATCATTATCAGTTTAGCATGCATAGCTTCGCCTGTCTTTGTGTGCTGCTGCTCATCGGATAAGGTGTTGGTGGATTTAATAATCTCCGTCCACAGCACAGTATATTCCCTTTGTGGTCTGTGGTGCCCTGCAGAAAGTAGCCACAAGGCAATTGATGCTTGTGGCCTATGTAAAATAGATTTAATATAATGGCTGGCATGAGGCTCTGTATCATATGTGGGTTTTAGGGAAAGTATTTATCACCGCTCCAGTCTCTGCTGTGCAGATTAGTTGTGTGGAAAAGCAGCATCTAGATGCCAAGTATCGGCTCTGTACATCTGTATTCAGACAATAAATCCACTGCATGTGAGCTGGCTGAATAGATTTAAGGATTATGCATTTGAAGATTTAACATCCAGTGTGTGTCAAACGCTGTCTGCCCTGCTTAAGTATCCTTGAGAAAGACACTGAACCCCAATATGCTCATTTATTGTATCTCACTGGTGACATAAGCAGCGGCTAGATGCTGACAATGATCTTGGTTTATGCTGTAAAGACATTTTACATTGTTAATCTTGAGTTTGTGGGAGTCTTTTCCTTTGTCAGCGCTTCAGAAACATACTGTGTGTGGGATTTATAGCTGGATTCTCCCGGTAACAAATGATGTCACTTGGCAAAGACAGTAAATACACCACACTATAGCAGCTATAATCAAGTCCAATTCCATGTCCACATAAAGCTCTTAATTACTGCTGATAGGGTCGTAAGGGCCTCCCTCTCTTCCAAGAAAAACAGGAAAACTACAGGGACAGATTTTCAACACTTTTCTGAAATAGCCTAGAGAGCAACAATTTCACAATGTAAACATATCAACATATTTCCCATATTGCTGTACATCACAGATATTAATCATATGATTAGATGGAGTCCTGTGTTTTGGACTAGACAGACAAGTTCAAGGAGAATATTAAACATGTTTAGTATAAAACTGACACAACACTGAATCGGTTTTGACTCATTACCATTTGTAAGCATGGATTACAACATTTCTCTCTCCTGGTCCCCCTGAATGTGAAACATCCGCGTGGACCACACGGCTAGTCTCTCCCCCCGGGCCAATTTTAGCTCTGAAATGTTGTTAAATTGAGATGCCCATTTGATATCACTATGATGGCAGAGAATGCCTGCGATGCTGCTCCTGTTATTTTTACAGAGTTCAGCTGGATCACACATTGTGGGGAACAAAGCGGCACAGATACTGTGACAGATTTAAAGATCAGCAAAGTATTATTAATCTGCTCTGTCTGCGTGTACAGCTTAGCTAATTGCTCGACAGAAATTTGCTTTGTAAAAAAAAGAAACCCTTGATTTTAAGATTCCGTAAAGATGATGTTATATTTGAACTTCAAAGGTGTTTGTGATGTAAATTCTGTTGCTATCTACGGCCGCCATCTGCCAGTGCAGTTATGTTTCTGGAAAATATACTCTGGAATTACCTGACATTGAGCCTACTGAACTTTAAAACACCAACAAGGTTGGTTGCATTATCTTTATCCTCTCCCTGCCATAACTGAATCAGGGCTAAAACACAGGCGACCATATAAGCTGGAGGAGAACGGAAGACTTCTAATAGGAGTGACAGAGGGGGGATCAACAAGGTTTAATATAGAGGCAGTAAGGTATTTTGGGACCTGCTTTTCAAAGGTGAAAATACCTCCCTAGACAGTAATACAAACTAGGACACCGCTGTACCTAATGCTGACCGAGGAAAAGATTGACCTGAAATTCAAGGTACATGTAACATATAAAAGTATATTTTTTCTGTTGACTGAAATTTAACTTCAATACGTCTAAAAATTAAATTGCAAATAAAATGAATAGACCCAAATTAACGTATGTACCGTACCTAAGACATTCACCTTCAATCAGATCAGATTGGAGCTGGGCATTGTATCAATATTATACTGATATTGTGATATGAGACACGATATCCTAGATTTTGGGTATCGTGCATTACAGTAAAGTGATGTAATTTTTCTGAACTGAGCAGTAGAGATCTTCCAAAACCATTTTTTCATTCCTGTTACCAATTCCCGAACCTGCATATTGGCCGATATTAAATATCGATCTCATATCATTGCGTTAAAGAAGAATTTAACAGCTATTTATTATGAATGTTGTATAGATGTCAGAGGTTTGCTGTCATTGTTGTGTTGCAGGGCTCAGGTTAAACCCTTTGTAAAACAGGGACAAATACATAATGAGAATGAATGCCATAGAAATTGCCAATGTGGTGACATTTTGTGAACCACTAACATTAAACTGTTAACTGGAAAGCTATTCCTTTTTGCGTAAAAGCCCCGTTTCCACCGAGTAGTACGGTACAGTTCAGTTTGGTGCGCATTTTTTCTGTTTCCACTGTGAAAAGTTGTGGATGGTACCAACTGAACCGTTCCATACCGTCCCCATTTTTGGTCCCCCCTCTGTTGGGGTACCTAGCACACAGATCTGGTACTAAAAGGTGGAGCTGTGAACACTGCAGTCTGTTGATTGGTCAATAGAGGACAGTCCCTCTGTAACCACTGTTCATACCGTGGAGAGTTTTACGTTAGTAAACTATAGCCTAACTATAAAAATAAAGGATGTTTTGATGCCTCCTGCAGCAGCTGTAGTCTGAGAAATAAAAACTTAATTCACTGGGCCGACTGCCGGCGACTTTTAAGGTGGAACGTTTATTTGTAATGTTACTCAATATATGAGCTGATGACGTGAATGCATCAGCACACCTTAAATTTCATTGTGACAACTTTGACCTTTTCATTGGTTTTTATTGTCTCTCTTGGATGACACAGACTTTTAGTTAAGAGTGGATCTTCAAGCGTTAAAAAAATATCTATTAATTTCGACTGGATTATGTGACCTGCTTTCTAATCCTTGCCCGGAGAAAAAAAAAGCATCATAGAGCATTTTTCCTGTGGGCTTCGGCCAGCTGAGCTTGCCTGAGAAGGACTAAATGCACAAACTAATTTTTAAATATCCCATGGAGAGAGACTCTCACTGCAGCCTGTTCTGTTTTGTTCTGAAAATGTCAGTGTGCAATCCTGTTCTTTAGACAATAAACAAGGTGCAGACGTTCCATCTATGAGGAAATTGAGTGCGTTCTAGATGGAGCAGTAAGTAGAAAATAAATGAAAGAGTACTGTTTACGATGGAAACGCCAACGGACCAAGGGTTGAGGTGCCATGTCTGAAGGGTTCCAAAGGTACCATACCGAAACAGGGAAACTTGCTCTGTGGCTACTTTTGTGGAGTGCAAAGAAGAACTGATTTCAAGGAAAACTGCTATTTTATCCACGTGTGAAACAACATTAGGGTTCTTTATTTTAGTGTATCAGGTTGGTGCATAGGCTCATCACCTTGCCAATACCCGATCCACATTTTAGGCACTATCGGAGGCATTTCCGATATTGGTGTTGGTATCAGAACAACTGTACTTAATAGATCGTTCTAGGCGTTTTATCATTTGCTTTTACCTATATTACTGATTATTATTCATTGAAAAAATCTCATTGTGTAAATATGTTATGACAGCAACAATAGTCAGCCCTGTTATATAATTGCACTATCAATATCCAGGTATTTGGTCAAAAATATTGTGACATTTGATTTTCTTTCTCTTGTCCAGCCCTTGTACAGATCAGTGCAGGCCCAGTGATTTCCAATGTGGATTCGGGAATAAAATGTTAATCTTTAATTGTCAGTGTTGTGCTCTATCACACTCGGTAAAACTGGGGAATGGAAATATGAACTTTTGGGGGCCAGAGCAGCGCAGACTCAGTTTGGCCCCCACTGTACATGAACAGCTCTCACCTTTCTAATCTTTAAGAAAAACACCGCCAACGTGCTCTTCATTTATATTCAAAACAGGCTCTTTTGTTTGCAATTAACCTTTGACTCGTGAACGTTTGACACCGTGTGTCATTTGGCCTCGTTCAAAGCACTTTGCTTTGGCTCCCCTCCTCATTACGTGGACTTGAAAAAATTTGTTGACTCTCAGCATCCCACAGCTTGTTGTCAGATTCATTTAGATCTATAAACCCCTCTGAGGGTTTTGTCTCCAATGGCCTAGCTTGATGTCTGGCTGCATTACCAGATGTTGAAAAGTCAAATTCAGGGTCCGTAGCTACTTCACTGGTCTTTCTGCAATGTCTTGGCCCAGCTTCATGAAATACTTCACTTCTCACAAACCAGTCAGAGCCAGTGAATATGTGCACCAAGGCCTGAAAGCACAGTTGCATAAGATTGCATTTTAAAAGTGTTCTGTCACAATACGATGACAGAAGAAACATGCTGTGCTGGCCTTTGCAATGAACACCAAGTGGCGAGAAAACCTCCACTTACAACCTTAAAATACAACCCACCTCTGAGAAGTGTACGCTGGGGACAGAGTGCGTGGAATAACAACTGGTTTGAAAATGGCAACAGGACCTCATACAGCTTTAAGCTCTTAAACAGAGACTTTGTGTTTAATATTTTCCTGTGTAGTTAGGATTTTAAGCTTTACAGTACATATTGTGCTGTTCAGTTTTAGTTAGGATCTATGACAGCATAGCAGCATATATTTTTTGTAATTCTAAGGCCTTTTAGTTTGAGGGAAGTAGTGTTATGTTATCAGAAGTATAACAGCTGTTGTGTCCGTTACAGCTGACCATAATGACAGTGAGTTGAATTAAAAATTAGCTCCATCTACCACCACAAGTTACTGACATCATGAACCTTCATCACATTTACAGAATGATTTTTTTCAGGTCAGTAAAGTTTCAGTTCACCAGCTGAGACCAAACAAAACTCTTTAACCTGAGCATGAAGCTTCTGGACAGTAATCCAAAGGGAGGCACTGGGTCTGATACCATCTTAAAAATAATTCCTGTTAATGTGTCTCACTATCTGTGAGCCAAAGCTTTAAAGCTGGGGGATGCAGAAATCTGGAAAAGGCAAAAAATGGCAGAATTTGAATTCACCCTCCTCCTGCAGGTCCTAAGCCCCTCCCATCAGACGACCCAGTGTTTCTCATACATTGTTTTATTTAGCCTGATCATATTTTTATTGTAGAGTTGCACACGATGCATTCTCTCTGTTGATCAGACCACAAATCATACAATTATGATACAGAATTAGCTGCTAGCCACCCTACAGTCCCTCCCCCTCACTCCCCACCATTATGGACTGCTCTGCATGGAGGAGAGCTGGTAGCAGCCCTGGAGGCCGACCTTCTGTTGCCCATTGTAACAGCTCAAAATCAGCCAGGGTAAACCCCACAGCGCCAGATGTCACAGCAGCCTGAATACAACTAGCAGGGCTGGGTCTAACTTCTGCAACAGCAGCAACAGAAAGTTTGCTAATCTTGCAGGGAGATGGGGCTGTCCATATTTTATGGCTGTTGGGAGAAATTTGCCATCAGGGTTTTCAGCCAGATAGACCTCAAGTTTTATGAAAGAAGGTGATGGTTTGGGTTTAAATGAAAAGAATTCTTCTTCAGGAAAGGACTTTGTGACAGAAAGACCTGAAAGTGAACTTGTCCCATGTGCTGTTTTATGTGTGTTAGTGGAGTCAGTTTAAAGTAAATTTTGTTGTCCAAATAATCGATTTGATATTGTATCGTGATGAAATCAGTGTTTTACACCCCTCGTCACTGACTGGGGGTCCATCTCCAGAGCTGCTGCAAGCTCTCCTCTCGGTGAGATGGTCTGTAGTGGCGGGGATTGAGGTGGAGGACACACTGTGATTCAAGGCTCAAGCTAACGTTAGCTAAGTAAATGTGAACTTGAAGTCACAGTGATGGGCGTTCGGCACCAGTTAGCAGAAGGCTTAACTATTAGCAACATTTTCTCTACATCTCTGAAACACTTTCCTGATATTGACACATGTTTTCTTCTGTTTATTGTCAGACTCTCTTTTTGATAAGTTCATCTTCCTTTGTTGGGTCGCTTTGCAGTGGTGGAAGTTGTTGCCAATGCTAGAATAGCAACTTTGTCTGCAGTATTCTCCGTCACTGAATCAGGCTTTCACCGTCTGAAGGGACATGCACTTGCATTCTCATTTGTAGAAGAGCCAATAGGAACGCCCTTTCTCTGAAACGACCTGTGATTGAACAAAGTCTCCCGTCATGGTCCAGATTTTCTAAAGCTTGAAACAAAATCAAGAGGAGGTGCTGAGGTCTAGTTTTCTCTCAATCCACTTGAATTACAATAAGCTCAAGGTTTATTAGGGATTGTTGCCCAATGATGACAAAATTTACTCACCTACCCAAGCTTTGAAAGCAAACTTTAACTACAGAACAGCATCAATCTTACTAGAGGCATGAGAGGTGGTTGTAAAATAAGAAATAACTATGACCAAGAGAAGCTGGAAGTAGATAAATCTCGGTGAACAACAAAGGCTGCAGGCAGAAGAACTGACCGAGTGTTCAGATCAGAAACAGCTGCGCTGGTGCAGGCATGTTGTTACTGATGATACTGATGATAGCAGTTTTAAATAACAAATCCATGAGTCTGAAGGTTTATCAGACACAAAATCACTGCATAGCAGTTTGTAGCATTGTGACACTTATTAACAACTTTGGAAAAGTAATCTCATTGAAAATGATTTTATCGTCCTTTGTATCTGTAATTTATATTGAATGTGCAGCTGCATGTCTAGATCGGTCTACACAGTGCCTTGTGTTGCAGCTGTAACACTACATTTTTTGATATGGTAGCCTCACTGAAATGAATGAGGGTGTGTGTTTTGTACGCAGCGCTGTTGTCTGTCTGAACATAGCCCAAGGACATTTGCTTGCTCTCAGTGTAGCACTGAAACAAAACGAGGAAACGAAGACAAAGAACCAGAGGTAGACATGATAAAAGTTCTCCATAAGGCAACATAGCCAGAATGTGTTAGACCAATTGCAGAAAGTCAAACAAGCGAGATTTTGTATGAAAAATGTGAAACATTTCTCCTGTTTAGTGTCTTTTTTCTCCCAAGAACCTGCCGAACTTACAGCAGGTACAGTATGTGGCGACTTCAATTGACAGTCCATACTTGTCCGCCTGTTTGCGGTTCCTTTTGCTTCACAGTGTGATTGTCTGATCTTATAGTAGGAACTTTGTTAGTTTGTTAGAGTTGCGATCATTACCAGCAACTGTCTTGTGTATCTTAAATGATTTGTTGCAGTTCCACACAATGACGTTATCATTTTAAATGATGCAATATCAGTGTCTTTACAATATCTCAAAAGATCTCTCCCTCTCTCTTTCTTTCTTTCTTTCTTCATCACTTTCTGTTCAGGCTAAATGTTACTATAATACAGAGGTTACCTCAGATCTCTGCTTTAAACAAGGGTGCATTTACAACAGAATAATATAATATTCAGCCATTTTGTATCAAAGGTTCAAAGTTTGTCTTAAAAAACTCAAGAAAGCAGCACACCCTCAGTAACTGGGCCGAATTTCCAGTATAGCATCAGGTCTGTGAAGTCTCTGCTTCAGGAAGTGTCAAAGGATCAAAAGCCAGAGGTATTATCCATATTATATATCCCATAACAAAATGCAGTCATTAGCGAGCAGGTTATTGAGTCAGTGGTGACGTGTGATTGTTCAGGTCTCCTCGTTAGGTTATGTCCAACCAATCGGGTCGCTTGTGGGGCTTGCAGGTGTGAACGTCCACCACTTCCTCGCAGTCTTTACACTCCACAGCACAGCACCACTTGAACTTGCACTCGCACTTGGTGACACGTTTGACACGCATGGTGTCGTAGCCCCGCCCACAGCACATGACCTCGCAGCCGTCTGTGCCCCTGGAGGACTTGTTGCACACTCTGCCTGCTGTGCCCAAGGAACCTGTAAAGAAATATATGTATTAGCATTAGAGAGAAAATCCTGATTTTCTTATGGCATGATGTTTGTTTGTGTCTGAGAGAATTCTCAACACAGCAGTGTTGTTATATCTTTTGTACTGTACCGGCACACCACAAGTAATCAAACAATTTTGAGTCTGAGAGAAAGGTAGGCTCCTCCTGAAAGTGAATGTTTGTCATTTTCATATATATATATATATATATATATATATATATATATATATTTTTTTTTTTTTTTTTTTTTTTCATATCTATAGAGGAAAAAAAATACAAATTAAAGTCATGTTTGGGCAGTTTTGTTTTGTATGAATTAAAAAATGTTTTTTTGTTATATCACCACAATGTAAATTTCGTAGGATAGCATACAAATCACTTATAAAAATAGAACAATGGTGAATTCTCATAAAACTTACTCATTTTGGATTTGAGTAGAACATACGTCTTACTGACAGAATTGAAGTCTAAAGTTTTGCATTTTTAAAGCATTTCTGTAAAGCCTGAGAACAGTCAAGAACTTAAAACTGTATTTAACCAATGCCATCATAAGTTATAGTCCTTAAAATGTTACCGGCTGGATCATACAATCACATATATGTACATGTACAGTATATCAAATTCCTGTACCCGCTCGTTGGCCAAAAGTCTCAGTTTTCAGACTTGTCGTACAGGGAAACAAAATGTTTCCTATGTCACCTCAAAGTTTTATCCAAGCACTTTCCTTCTTCAAAGCTGCATTGATAGATTTTTTTGGCCACTTGGGGGCAGGAGAGCAGGTTGTAAACATAATATTGACATATTATAAACCTGACTGAGCAAAGGAATTAGCAAACATTTGCTTATTTAAAGTTAGCATCTCACAAAGTTGGCTTATGGTTAGATAGTGAAAAAATGGCAGAAGAGAAGACAAGAAAACATTATTGGTCAGAGGAGGACAAGATTATACTTCTGGAGGAATGTAATTATACAAAGCACAAACTACAAAGTAAATTTAATCCCCAAATACCAGTAAACAGAATACTATCGTAGGAAGAAGCAACAAAAATGAATTTAGTCTAATATATAGTGTAAAATCAAAAGCATATCCATCGGGTTCTTGTGGTCGCAGAACACCTGTCTCTGGGTGTGTTTGTTTTTTCATTTATCACCATAAACTCGGCCATGTTGCAGTTAAGATAGAGTCAGAGGTACCTTAAGGGTTTCTTTTTAATCTTGCTTTGGTTGCTAAGGTCTTTTGTGCAACAGTCAAGGGATTCCTTAAGTATAAGACTGAGACAAGGAGAAAACCATAAATACTTAAGTGAACATTTAAAGGAAACATTAAGGACATTTTTGAGGAAAATCTTAACTTAAGGGGTTTTGTGCAACTGGCCCCTGGCTCTTTAGCTGGTGTGTTGTAGTGTAATGGTTACTGGCTAGTTGCTATCTTTGTCTGTCTGCTGGTAGGTACAGTAGAAACTGGTATCGTTGGATATCTGATTGACACCTTTAACATTACACACATTCGATCCAGTGATAAGAGAAGTCTTAGTAAGCGCAGCTTTAAAGAAAAAATGGAAACCACGTCTACCTTTTCTATTGCTCGAACAGTAACTCTAGTCACTCTAGTCTGTCGTCTTTAATAGTTGGTTACTCCGAGACGCCTATTAGCTCAACTTCATCCCATTTTGGAAAATGTGCAGTGATGACACACTGTAGAACTGCTAACGGTGGCAGTTGACCCCCCTCTGAGCACCAGTGAATATTTTGAAAGTGAAATATCACTTTTCCCACACTCTCCGGCAGGGTATTGGTTTACGGACATGCCAACAGAGTAGTCTCAGACAAACATGGAGGTGTCCATGTACTCAGGTGTAAAACCTAAGCCTAAGATCAGATGCCACGTCTAATAACAGAGCATCCCTGAAGTAAAGAAAAAAGGATAAGGAGAGATATTCCCCTCAGGCTCGGGAGAGTGGAGTTTAACACTGACCAAAGGAAGGATTTGAAAAATAAGCCTGCATGTATCCTTAGGCTGTGAATTCCTATACAATGGAGATTAGTGGCGAGGAGGGTCATAAGCTCCTTTTAAGATCACCTTTTACAAGGAAAGACTGCCTTTGCTTTGAGTGTACACACCTTCATTACCCCACAGTTGTTGAGCTGCAGCCAAGCCAACAGAGAATCTGGTACCATCATGCCCCCTGCTCATACGCACTACGCTGTCTTACCTATTAACTGTGAGCTAGTGAACTCCTTCAAGCTCTATTTAAGATGCTGAATTGGAGCAGAGAGACAGAGCTTAACAAGGTAAAGCAAACACAAGGAATTGAGGGAGATGTTAAAGGTCAAATCATTGAACGTTAAGCTGTGAAGGAATGCAAGGCTTCAGTGGACAAGTCTCTGATACTCTTAGGTTTTCACAGTGACACAGGACGGACCACCTGTTTGACGTGTCTCATAACAACATTCTCAGTTGTCTTTTTAAAATTGGAAATTTGGTGTTGCACTGTTTTATTTTAAGTCATTTAATTAGAATGTAGATTGACAATGTCTCGCTGATATAAAATCTGAATTAAAATACAGTACATGTGTTATGTCATGTTTTGTCCTAGTTAAGCTTTTTTGGCCTGGATCCCAATCCAAGACCTTTTTAATATTTGGTATCTGCTAATAAAGGTCTGTACCAGGGACATCCTGTTTGTTAGTAAGACAGATAAGGCATTCTTGGAGCGGAGGAACTTTTCCATAGTTTTAAAAACCCTCCTTTTTGTTGTGTCCGCACTGCAAGAACTGGGAACAATCGTAGCTCTTAGAAATGCCATTCAGAGTGGATTTAATAACTTCTATATCACAGTAGGAACTCTCCTTGCACAAGAGAAAGCATGAGCGATCCAAGTGTATGGTGATTGGTTCAGACATAAGTGTACGTTGCTTGGTTGAGCACAGCCAATGCAGCACCAGCAACCGCCATTTTTAAAAACCTGTTAGCTGGTGTAAACAGTTAGTTAGACAACACAAACAGATGGAAGAAAGCACAGATAAATGGACTGACAGTGAAGGCCAGACTTACTAAGCATATATGCAGTGGGTGAAAACAAAAGTGAAATTGCTAGGCTAACCGCTAGCTAACTTACGTCACTTAAGCATTTGTATTGGCGGAGCGAATGTAAACAGGAAAAAAAAAGACCTTGAAGGTGTGTAGCTGTCAGGGGAGCTCCCCGGTTGGCAGTTCCTCTCAGGGGGTCACCAGAATGGTTTGGTCCAAAAACGCCTATTGTTGCTGAGTGTATCAGACACCCTAGATCCCATTCTTTTAGATTTGCTTTTAAGGGCCAGAAACCAAATGCTCATTGCCAATAATGTATTGGGGTGGTGGCAGAAGTGTGGTGGGAAACTCAAGGAACACGACAGTGCAGAGCACAAAAAGTAATAGAGAAAGTGATGTCATTACATTGTTTGTCCACCAGCACTGACAAGTTTATATTTCTACTGTAAAGTGTCTGTTGAGTGTGTGTATAATGGTTTTCCTAATCCAAAAATATTTGTCTCTGTTCCATGTTCATGCAACAAAATGAATTTGGGCAGATACATACCAAAAGGGGTGCACAGGAGAATGTTTGTGTTATTGGGGTGCACTGACACTTTGAAAATAAGCATGATTCAACAGTGAAAAAGAGCACTGAGCTCAGAATGTGCTGCGTATCGTCATGCAAATTTAAAGCCACCATTGTCTTTATTTTGCTCTATCAGTACAAATTTTCACTCTTTGCCAGGAACTCCTAATTTCCCCCCTTTTTAAAAGACATGAATTCTTCATTAATTCATTGACTCACCTGCTGCGCGGTCCGTGAGACAGTAATCTGGCGAGTTCTCAACATACACTAACTCGTTCTTGGTGCTTCCCTTGAAGTCCTTGTCAGCCACCATAAAGCCCGTCCCGTCCTGGTTCATGGTCACCTCGATGGCTGTGTTGTACTTCTTGCGAAGGTAGTCTCCAGTTCGCCTGAAGTCCGACATGGCGAGCCAGCAGGTCCTCAGAGAACAGGAGCCACTGACCCCGTGACACTTGCACTCCAGCTTCATAAAGCGCTTCACTGCCTAGAGCAGAGGTCAAAGGTGACAGGGTGTTAAGCCTACGATGTTGCCCATGGCATGATGAAGATGTGATCACAATGACTGGAGTTAACTTGAAGTTATTTTCCTCCAAAGACTTTTGGACACAACCTAGCCTGTCTGTGTTATGCCTAAACGTAAATATACCAATTCATAATGTATTATGCAAGGATATTAGATCTCACTTTGTTGCCTGTTGCTGAAAGTGTTGCCATCACACAAACCCAGAAGAATATTTTACTCTTCTTCTCTTAAACAGAACAACACATGGGATCATTGGCGGGCTACATGGATAAAATATTCTGCCATCGTATATTTACTTTTTATATTGTGACATTCATATTAATATAAGTTGTGAAACTGTAAATTTTCTGAATATTTAATTGAGATTGTACTCACATGATTAATTGATATAGTCAGTCAACATTCAATCAGCATATTTAGATAATTGGTGAAATGCTTAAGTTATTGCAAAAATGCCAGACATTTAATGGTTCTCCAGCTTCTCAAATGTAAAAATGATTATAAACTCAATGTTTTTAAATTTCAGACTGTTAGTGTGGCGATATGATAATATGGAACAACCCATTTTACTGATAGTGGAACTAAAACAAAGCCGAAACATAATCCAGTTCAAAAGGAAATATAAGGAGGTTATTTTTACTAGGTGCAGGAATATGGATGGGTGAAAAAATAAAAAATAATTGTGTATAAATGTGTGAATGGAAGCTAGTAATGTGTGTAAATATTTATATGTGTATATATATATATATATATATATATATATATATATATATATATATATATATATACACATGTGTCTGTATATGGGTGTATATAGGTGCACATAGTAAATAGCATTTTATGAATCTATTTATTTATACATGTTAATACTAGAATTCATACTATATAGCATATCTCAGTTATGAATAGATTTCTATATTTTTGATATCTTGAAAACTTGATATTAATTATTCTTTATTATATTGTTAAAAAAATATAATACAGAGTCCAAGAGGTAGGACTATATAAGTTTTGTACTTCCTCCTACTCCCTTTCAAACATGTTAAGACTTGTCGAATACAATATACAGTATACTTTTATTTGTTTCTTAGCACTTCCTTGTGTGGTCATATGTTGGTGTTTTTTATTCTATCTTCATGTTCAAAATAAAGATTTTTGAAAACTGAAAATTGAATAGCTGATACCAATATTGATATATCCACTTTTTCCCCTACCTAATTTTAGTGATCATTAAGTCTCTTTTGCACAGGAATTAACATCATATTATGCATGGATACTCTTACTGTGATGACGCACCAGTAAATAAAGACATGAAATACAATGCCTTTTCAGAGTATGTAATATTCACTCATTGTGCAAAATCAGAAAAAGTATGTTGGCCAATATCGGCTGATATGGATGACGTGCCAATACTATCGTCCATTCCTACTATTAGGTTGGGAGTGCCATTATCAAGCCAAGAAATGGACCTTTCAGCTCGATAAGGCTTTCACCCAGGAAACTGGGGTTTGTGAAACCATACACCCAACCACGATCTTTTCTAGACCTTAACTTGTAGTTTTGGTGCCCAAAACTAAGGAAAGTGATAGTGAAACCTAACAAACTGATAATGGCCACTGCATGTGCTGATAACGGCCTTCTCAACCCACTAGTTGGTGTAGCAGGCCCCTACTGTGCCACATCTATGTGGCTTAAAACACAGATTATGTCCATTTAATGGACAGATCACATCCCAATCAGGTGCACTTAGTTGGACAGAGCAAGACATTTAAATATATTGCGAGAAATTATATTCGTCATTGTTTTCTGGGGTTGAATACATAAAATAATGGGTAGATTAACTGTTTACATAAATGATTGTTAGTTACAGCCCTACTTGAGATATAGATAAATAACCTGTTGGGAATGGTATTTTTGCCTAGCCCAGTAAAATAAAAAACAAACAAACAAATAAATGCTGTTTAATCACATTGATACAAAACTCATGGACAACGTCTTGCTTCTTCCAGGGCCTTTAACCACCTATCATGGGCACAAAGAGCTTTAACTCCTTCTATATATCCTGTATATACTGCAGTTAGATACTGTAACTCCATCTGCCGAACTCTGGAAAAGCCTAGTAAAATGTAAGACTATTTCTAAGATCAAAAATAAACTTTCATGCTTAAGTTTGATTTGAAAGATTGCCTACTGTACAGTGGTCTAAAACCAACCAAAAGTAAAGTGATAGTTAAAGAGATATTTGAAAGGAAAAAATCTGTAAATAATTATAGTGTCTAATTCAATGTGTCTATGTCTTAGTCTTAGTGCAGGGTGTACCCCGCCTCTCAACCAGTGTCAGCTGGGATATGAACGCACGTTGTGGTAAAACATGCTCTTGTCTCTCATGGTCTTTTGTTGTGGGACACAGGCTAAATCTTAACTGCAACACAGAGCGGTGTGAAAAGTCAAGTATCAACAATAAAGCTGCTGCTCACCATCCGACCACACCGGTTGTTGTGCAGGTTCATCAGAGCACGAGCGTCTTTAACCATCCTCTCTCGAGCATCCACGAAGGCCTTGGCAAATTTTATGCCATAGTTGATGTTGTCGCTGCATCCGCCCCAGTCGAAAGTGCCCCTGTCGTCACTCGCTCGCCCTCGCTTTTGGCCGTCGCAGTTGCAGATCTTTAGCTCCCCCTGACTGCAGGCCCTGGTAATGGCATACACCACTCCTGCTGAAGAGATGGCGTAGACGAACGCTGCCTCACGGCTACCTGAGTGCAGAGGAAAAGAGGGGCATTTCAGTTAAATCTTAAGAAATTAACATTTGCGGATTCTTTTCCTGCTATTTTTCATTTTAAAGTACTGTAAATGTTGTCGTAAACCACGCCCCAGCTGGTATTGTTGCTGTCGTTGATAAGCTGTCCTTTTAATGCCTGAGTTCACTGTGTTACTGCTCAGTAAAGCAGCCTTTCTCCATTATATTCCAGGCAGCAGGAGCACAGAAATCACTCCATTTATGGTGGATGGTCCAGACAGAGGTAGCAGCATGTCAGCTATAACATCACAGTCCAGCCGACTCTCCTTTCACCTTTTAATTTGCACAGATGGCAGCTTTCTCAGTCACTGGGCTGTGTTTTCATTTCAGACAAGAGGAGATTTTGGGGGTTATTTGGTCTGGCTTTCCCACCCACCTCCTGTTCTCATTCCTGCTCACGCAATGAAGCAGAACACAGGCGATATGTCAGGGAGTAAAGCTTTGTCTGGCTGCCAGAAACATCTACCCAAATATTTACATCTCCTATTACTGTTTATACATCACCAGTGTGGATCTCTCGATCTGCTACTTGTTTTCGGAGAACATCCACTTTCCCAATCTCCCCTCATTCCAGAGAAGGTAAAACAACCCCACAACACTTTCTCTTTCTGTTTGTATTCCAGGGCAGAGTTGATTTAATAAGACACCTATTAATTCTCTGCTTATCTGGTAACAGCGGAGACATTTACGAGGATGATTAACTCAAGTGTCACTGACATAAACAACCACTGTCACGCACATACAAAGAGCCACACAGATGGAAATCTCAGTCACACGTGTGCAGACTCACTTCGCAGCATCACCCGGCCGAACACAGTGTGGTCCCGGTCGAGCGTGCTGCAGTTCCAGCGGTGGTGTCTGAACTGATGCTGGCACTCTTTGATCCACTCTTTGGCTCCCTCGCCGATGGACTGCATCAGGTCCGGGTGCCGCTGGCACAGCTGCCGCTGCTTGTTCACCAGGCCGGGAATGTTGTCGCAGATCACCCGAGCACCCAGCGCTCCGATGTACCTGCAGACACAGTATTGATCATTCAGTTGAAGGGGCACTCCACCAGTTTTACACAGTTAATCATCATGTGGGATCACATCTCAGTCTGTGTCGAGGTGTGCAGCATTTTGTCTACTGTAGCTCAGGGGGAGCAGTGTAAAGTCTGAGAAAATAACCCATGATGATGTCACGATGATGTCATACAGGTTATCTCAGCTCATGTGGCACTCACCCAGTGTCGGCAGAATGTTCACGCATTATTGCAAGATGGTTACCCCCGCTGCTAACTTATAATTCACACCAATAAATGGCCTAAATTAACTACTGTTGCTGTGTATTTGTCGTGGTCCGTGTGCCTCATTGTGAACAAAATTAATTGTGTCAGTAAAAATATGATGGTGACAGCTTTCAAGCCATTTTGCCGCTGGTTTGTTGGCCCTTAGTTCTTTTCACCATGTGGGAAATTCCCAACATCTCCACTTCGCAGTTACAAGTGGGATGATGACGTGATTGTTTTTTTCTGCTGCTAATTACAGTCCAAACAATATGACGGGAATACAGCAGTTGAGGGTATGACTTTATAACAAGGTCTGTGTCACAAACTTCTGCAGTGGAGTTTGAAAGAGGTGGTGTTTGGGTATTGATGGATCCAGCATTTTTAAAATCTGATGACTACTGCGGACAAAAGATTGGGATATCTCTGTCTCTGCTGCTTCGATTTTGCTGTAATTTTTGAATCAGTCTCTCACATGTCCTACAACTTTATGGAAGCACAATACTCAATCACTGGATTACCCTTTGAAGGAAGAGTCAAGGGGAATATGCTCATTCTAAAGCTCACTAATTAAATTGTTATGTTGTGCTTGTTCAGAGAAGCAGTGTGAGTTTTAGTGAGATTTAGTGGCGTCGAGCAGTGAGGATTGCAGATTGCAACCAGCTGAACCTTTGAAATCCTTCAGTATTCCTTGTTCGGGAGGTTTTTACTGGGAGCTTAATTGTTGGCAGAGGTCTCTTAATCTCCAAAGAAATCAGTGAAAGCGGTGATTTAAACCAGTAAAGACACTGATTAAAGCACTTTCATGTAATGAATTTGTGTTTCCCCTACCTTTGCACGTCGCAGGTGGCCTGCTTGCCCAGTACCTGCTAATGTGTGCTCACCTTATTTTATTTCTGATTTGGATATAAAGGAGGTTTTGATTGGGAGCCAAATTATCCACAGAGGTCTCTTCCGTAAAATACTACCATACTTTTGAACGCGTTGGTCGCATCTCAGCACGCTGAACTGCCAACTCCGTAAATAAACTGCGCTCCACCTCACCACAACATTTTACTGTATACTGTATTGGTTGTATCTGCTGCGATCGAGGGCCTGCTGCATGTCGCATTAAATCGTAGAACGCTTGTGGTGATTGGCTGCGAGGAAAAACCATAGAAGCTGTCTGGTTTTTCTAGATCTTGATACAAAAAGGATCAAATGCAGGTATCATCTTACTGGAGTAGTCTCAATAGTACTTGGTACTGGGTTATTTCGGTCGATACCTTAAAGGCATCGAGTACTGATATCCAACCCCAGACAAGAGAATGGTATGAGTCTTCTCAGCTGACAGTAAGAAAGCCAAAATGTGGATCTTTTCCTGTAAGTCTACATCATTCATTTGATTCCAACAAGTGCGCCCATTTTTCATACCGTCCATACCCCTTGTCTGCTTGAGTCTCAGATATTCAGGATGTTGAAGCGATTATTAAATTCCTCACATTCAGTGAAAAGCACCTCTCTCCCTGTGACAGGCCTTTGCTTCCTGCTCTATTCACACATAATCCCTCACTTTGTAGCAACTCTTAAAAGGGTGGATCACATGCTGGTGGCATTGTGACACTGGGGGGGGGCTCTTATCAACAGGACATGAGGACAGTCATCTACAGTGCAAGTGACCGCTCAGGCCTTACCCTCCCAGCCTCGCAGATCGACCATATGCAGACGCAGTCCCCCCCCCCCCCCCCCCCCCCTTTTCTCCTCCCACCCTCCCTCTCTAAGCCTGCACGCTCCACTCTCCATCCGGATATCATTATAGTCCCTAATCGCAGCCACATTTGTGTCGCCTGGCCACCGAGACAGAAACGGACGTAGCAGGCAGTTTCCACTCCCGTTATGGGTGTCCCAGTCCCGTTCTAGCTGCGACTATCTGCCTGAGCAGTAAAGCAGAGCAGAGGCACTACTTGTGTTTATTGTGTGTCGTACACACCGGCTGTGCCAAAAGACCCCTGACTGTCTCCAAGAGGACACACACATAGAAAGAGAGAGAGGGGTAGGGGGTCCCTGTGCAAGCAAGACACACAGTGCTCATCTGAATTATCGCAACGGTTAAAAATAGGCCCTAACAACACAAACTAGGATTGAATAAGTATTAATCATGTGGACACAAAGCTTCCAAACGTCTCCTGCTCTGCGTCTCTCTGTTTCTCTGGACTGTCTCAGTGTTTTAATCACAGTGTTATTCATAACGTATTTGCATAAGACAGCAAAGGAATTGCTCAACGGAAAACAGGATAACATATGCTTTTGGCTCTCTTGGGAAATTACAATTCATAACACTGTTTACTCAGGGTGCATGTTTAAATCTAAATCCATGTGTAAAACAGAGGCTAATTGTGACGTGGTGCAGTGCAATCAAAGATAAAGAGCGAAACTGCTTCAGTGTGGCTGGTTAAATATAAAGTGCACATCAAATACAATTTCTCAAAGTGTGACCTGACACATAGGAACAACTATTTCATGTGGGTGGGATACGAGAGGGGGGGGCTTACACCCTTCCATGTTTTTTTTCTCTCCTCTGAGCATTTAAAACCTCAAGAGAAATCATCAAGGGGCATTTATTCATGCACCAGCGCCTGCACCTGCCACTGCTCTGGGCAAGATGGATGGATAGGGGAGATTCCCCCCAACACCATTAATCTTCATAAACACATGACACACATAACTGTGCTCAACATCTCATTTTGCATTGATGTTTTTAGAGAAAATAGCACAAAAATTCCCACGCAGAGGTGAAATGAATGTGCTCCATGCTCATCTTTTATTTGACTAGACACGTTATGAGTTGATTTTTGTGGGGTTGTTGGCAAAAAAGCAGCAGAATGCCTCTGGCAAGATGAAAGTTTTAGATCATGTTGGTCAGATAAGAAGAAGAAGACATTTACTGTGTTTGCCTTTATCATGAGAGAATTTTCCAGCTTTACACCTGACAGAGGGAAAAATGAGTAAATGGTAAACTTAAGAGTAAAATTTAGGGTTTTTTTTCGTCATGTTTGCATCAAACTTCTTTTTGCATTGTTTTTGTCATGATTGTAAATTGTAAAACATCTAAATATCAGCACTTCAAAGATGTGACTCACCACCACGATGAATCCACTCTGGGTGTGAAAATAAGCAGGAGCAGAATAAAAAAGAAGTATATTTTAGAGATGGGTTTGGAGTGATGCTGGACTTTTGTCCTGTGTCTGATCCCCATAGCCCTGCTGCTGTCTGATAAGCTCCGAGATTTCATCAGACAAAACATGTTTCTCCTTCTCATGTGTTGGCAAAAGCCGCAGAGTCAGGTGTGACAGTCCTGGCCGGGTGTCTGCCGCCCATCATCGGAGAACTATAAGAACTTCACAAGGAGGAGAAGCGCGCTTAAACTCCTCCGGTTAACATGTAATGATGCCATGCAGAGTATGTGTCAGTGCATCCATGATCTTCAGTGGCGTGAGCAGAGTAAGTCCTCCGTTGTCTTGTGTTAGTAATAAATTCACCTTCTCTTCTCCGCTTTTGCGCACCGACTTTAATGTCACTGAAGTTGCGGGTTGTAACGCACAAAATCCGACACTGTAACACTGCAGTGAACTAGATTAAAGTCGCTTAAATCAGATACAAGTCGAGTGGAAGAAGTGTTTTTCCCGAGGATGGGACAGCCACTGTGCGCACCTTTCCTCCTGCAGCCAGGAATGAAGATGCGCACCGAAACGCGCAGCGCTCCGCTCCGGTGCGTCAGCTGTCTGTGCCCCCCCTCCCTCCCTCTCTCCCTCCTTCCCTCCACCCCCACCCCTTTGTCTGAAAATTACAGATAGTGGTATGTAGACCGACAGACAGCAGAGAAGGAGATGTGTATATTTAGTCTGATAGAAAGTAATCCCTGCCTGTGATGTCTGCTGGGTAAAAATCAACACTTGTTGCCACTTCAGTGCGAACAATACCACACAGTGATATTCCTGTAATGTGCCTGCAGTTACCCTTCATGTCATTGTGTATATAATAAAGTTGTGTAATATTTCCCTTGGGGCTTTTTCCCTGTATTATGCTTCGGCACTTTCCTTTTAATTCCCCAAAAATATCCTTGAGTTCAGAATCATTAAGGACTGTTATAACACACTTGAAGTCCCCCTTCAGACACGTTTTAAAGTTTGTAAAAACACTCGGCTATGATTGATATTTCATTTAACACGGTTTTCCTTCATTAAAAGTCCAGAAAGAAAGTAAAATAAAACCTCTAAAAAGGGTCTGTAAGCACGTCTACTCTTTCATCCCCAGGAATGTATTCTAAAACCTGGAAATCTGTTAACATTTTACCGCTCACGGTTCCCTCGTCTCCAAATCAAGTTTTTTTTTAATTAGACGCCTGAAATGAGGTCTGTGGTTCACACAAGCTTAAGAGACTTTCACGTTTTGTTCTACAACATAAAATACGTCAAAAAATACCTGACTCATTAATTTTGATGTTCCTGTGTGTCTTAATAAGGTGGTTGCTAATAAGACGTGGCTAAATAAGTCTACAGAACGTCATCACACCGAGCCGTTATTGGGGTGATGTGACCATTGTGTAGTTCTAATGTGGGGTTAGCATTAGAGGAAACATCAGAGAGATTCAGCCAAACGTGTTCGGCACTCCGTCAGACCTAGACTCAGATGAGGAGTCTGTTGTGCACCAAAATTGCCGATCGGCAGACGTATCAGAATGCTATCTGGAGTTAGCATCTTGTGGCTGAGAGGGGTCGTCCACTGATCGGAAGATTGGGGGTTCGACCCCACCACCCCAGTCCGCATGTCAAAGTGTCCTTGGGCATGATACTGAACCCCAAATTGCTCCCAATGGCTGTTCCATCGATGTGAGTGTGTGCAAATGTTTACTGAGTAGCAGGTGGCACCTTATGCGGTAGCCTCGGCCACCAGTGTGTGACTGTGTGTGAATGGGGAATGAGACATGTAGTGTAAAAGCTCTTTGAGTGGTCAGAAGACTAGAAAGGTGCTATACAAGTGCACTCTATATATCATTTATTTGCTTGTGTTGTTTGTTAGCTTGTAGGCTACAGCGGTAATGGTTGTGAAATATGTCTGCTACATGGGTTTTTGATGGATAGTGGACAGAAGCTCCAGGGTCTTATTTACATCCAAAAACGGCACACTCTATCATTCTTTCTATCAAAACCTAAACTATGCTAATGCTAACTCTTCTCTCTGTACTGACAGAGAGCTTTAGGTTTTAGTCGCCAACTTCAGAGGAACATCGCCCCCTTTAGAGGAACGTGAAAAACACCTCTCCGGTATCAAACTTTGCACTGATACAAGTCAGTATAGTCAAAGTCAGACATTTTTAGGGGACATACACATGAGGAAAACTCATTTTTGAGTTAAGGGGGACTTCATTGTGTGGAAGGAACCAAATGTCTCCCATGGCAACCACGCTAAATAGATCATTTATTCACAGAGATTATTAATAGGATTGATACGAATGAAAAAACAAGACAAAACATTGGTGTTTCCAATGAAGAAAAAATAGGTACGTCATTCCCAGTGTCTGTTTGTGTCATCAGTGTCGAGGAGAAAGTTTTGCTTGGTAACCTTCAGCTATGAGCGGTCAGGCTTTCATGCTTTGACACATCATTAAACAGGGACTTGGTGTCTCCATAGAGATAGCTAATCCTTCCCAGGGGGCATTTTAGACATTGTTTCATATGCCTGCTGCTCCAGTGTGATCAGTCTCAATTTAATGCTCCTGCAGAATTAAACACATAAAACATCTTTGCTGTTGCATGGAAGCCTCGTAACCAGTGATGTCTGAGATTTTTACTGGTTCAGGAAACCCATTTTAAGGCTCTTTCACAACTGTAAATATGCGCAGATTTCAGTCCAAAATCTACACTTGTTTCCTGAAAAGCTGCCCGGAGGTTTCATCAGTTAAAATAAATTAGCCTCAGAGGGTTTTACAATCTGAACAACATACGACACCACCTATCCTTAGAAAATCCTTTGGAGAAAAAAAACTGCCAAAACAAAAACAACCTTTAACGGGGAAAACAAAACAGAGAGATTCATCCATCAGCACGGACAGCAATAGATTTTGCATGCACACAAGACAGAAATAATAAGAGTGATGTTACACAGTGAATTTACAGGATGACAATATTGGGTAAAGTAGACTGCTAACAAGTGAACCGTGTATCTAGGAAGACATTAAGCAACTTTACGGTACCACCGTTGGTCTCTACCACCAAGACAGAGGACAAATACGCACAAGAAGCAAAACTCAAGGATACCATTCACACAGAGAGTGAAGAGACAAGACGAGGTGGAGTGTCTTGAAAAGGGAAAATCCAGATCCAGGATGTCTGGACTGAGGCACCAACAACCCAGACACTGAAAGAATCTAAGTCAAAGCTGAGACTCACATTGGACTGGAAGATACAGCAGAAGCAAATATTTTACACAAAGCATATCTGTGATGCTGAATACATATCAGGGTTCAACGTTAATGTGTTCACTTGCCTGGTTGGGGTAATGGATCAGAAATTCACTCGCCTGAAGCCCATTGTTTCTTGCCCCTTTACAAGTTGTTTTATTCATTAGTGGTTATCAAATAACAACAAAGATTAAAATGAGGATAAGTCATGAAAAATTGAACTGTTTTATTCACCTTGCTCTCAAACTTACGGAAAACTGCGAATACATTGTTGGAGTTTCGCCCACATCCTCTGACAACCCGGTCTCACTCTGAAGTCGTCGAAATCCAGCCCTTGGGCAACGACTTGCAGCATCAGACACAGACGGAAAAAGCCTTCCCTTAACGTCGACATGATATGCGGACAGTCGGCGTTTAAGTATAAAAGCACACGGCGGTGTCAGGAGGAATGTGGTGGGACAAATGAAAGTTAAGGCGCTTGCACATGACCAGCGTTAAAAATCTCTTGATGCCCGCTGTGCCATTGTTTTCCTATGGAAGCTGGTGTTAACGCTGACGTTGGGGTACTTTTTGGCATCGCGGTGTTTTGACGCGACGCCGAAACTCTTAAATATCCGACTGCAAGATGGAGGAGAGACTCATATTAACCGTGTCCAGCTACCCTATAGTTTGTGATTTTAAAAGACAACGCTTCCGCCGCCGGCAGCGCTTTCCGGCAGCCGTCAGTGCGTGCGTATGATCAGCGCTGGGTCAAGCCAACGGCGAGCGCTGCGGCAATTGGCAATCATGTGCAAGCGCCTTTAAGGTGGCAAAAATCCCAGTGGGGTGGGATGTAGTGGTGGTGGATCCCAAGAGAGTGGTGTTCATGTCCCGTAAGATTATAAAGCCAAACGACACTGTGTGTAAACGAAAAAAATTCCTGTGAAAACAGAAGTGTATTTTGAAAGAAGACAATGCATGTAACAGGCAGAAGTCCTTGAACAAACGGCAATATGTGACGAGGTCGGAGTGAGAATATGTTGTCTCTAACGCCGACCAAGCTACTCCTATTTCCAGGAAAATTGAAATGCTCGCTTGTGCTTCAGCTCATGAACTTTGTCTTTACTTGCCGCCATTTTCTCAATGGTGCATGATTGTCACTGCACATGAGCAAATCTCGAAGGAAATGACAAGAAAGCAAGATGGCTCGATGCTTAGCTACTTCCATCATCAGCTCCAGAAAAAAACATGGTGTTTTAGTGGCTAGATTCACCAGCCCGACGTGGCATTTTGCTTGCCCAGGGCAATCCTTCTCGTTGAGCCCTGCATATGTAATTGAAAATTTCTCAAGTTGCTGTTGAGGGCGGGAAAGGGTGGAGAATGTGCTTTGGCCATGTAATTATTTTGAAGTAGCCTCTTACATTTGCACGGTGGTTGATGTTTGACACGGCGCTGTGCTTTAATGCCTTGTTTCTCCAACTTTGGTGCGAGGCTTGATATAGTCCTTTTCTGAAAGTGATTAATAAGCTCTAAAAAGTTGCCTTCGTGCCATACGGCTCAGGGTGGGAGAGTAAATATCTTCGTCCCAGCTCCAAGCACTTGAAGCTCCCCTGTAATGCCAGCGGAGTGCATGTTTGTAGTTCAGCTCATATCAACAGTCCCGATCCAGAAACAGGTTCGTCTCATCGAGCCAATGTGGAAACATATGACCCGCCTCAAGGACACTTCTGGCTCGTATCCCTGCGACTTCAGTGAGTCACTCGGTGGCGGCCCTGTGTGTGTGTGTCCAGCAGGTAGGGAGAGAGTCGCTGGCGAGCCGCTATGTGCAGTCAGTATGTGTGTGAGAGAGTGTGAGGTCATTTTAATCAGTGCAAATCCAGGGGTGTTAGTTAGAGACCTATGTAAAGGTCAGTAACAATGTGGCTGGCTAAAAATACCTCGGCGTGGACAGCGAATAATGTAATAGTGTGCTTGTGAATGCAAACTGTCATCTCGAGGATTTTACAAATTGCACTTTTTCTTAAAAGGAAATTGTGATTTTTCTTGTGTTTCTTTCCCCAAACTACAAATAAATGCATATAATGTGTGTACTTTGTGTAGATGAAGGTTTGCAGGCTTGAAGCTTGTATCTTTCCTGTCGCTGGTCGACATTCTCCTCTCATCTCTAAATCACGCACATAGACAAACACACGCATAGCCCAGCTGTTTGTCCTTCAGTTATGTCATTTCTGGATTTGGAGCGACACTGGGATCCTCATTACATGTGACCCTGTCTTTCTTTACCGCGGGACAAGCTACGGATTTTACAGTGACAACTCTATAACAAATTGCTTTACAGGGAGCAGGTGATGGTGGCGATAACACTCGTCATCCGGCCCTCCCTCTCCTTCTGTCTCGCTTTGAGCCAGCTCCAGCTGTGGTCTTCAAGAGGCTCAGTGAGGGGGCCCGCACTCCTATTCTAGGCCCATCTCATGGCTTGGGCTAATTTTGGACGGAGAAGAGGGGACGAGACGGAGAGAAGAAAAAGAGAGCGAGAGGATAAGAAAAAGATTGGACCAACTGCATGCCACAGCAGAGAGGAGCGCTCAGATGACGGTGGTTATGGCATTGTTGTGTGAACATTGCAGCAACAGCAGTCGTCACTGGTCGAGACGAGAGAATGAATGGCTCTGACGGACGGCGGCTTTTGTGCAACAGGTCTGAAACGAGAAGGTCGTAAATTTGCGGTTTAACTCATGACAGCGAACGCGCTCCCTCCTTGACCTCTGTTTTGTCATCTCATTCTCACAACATGACACTGCAGCCGTGACACCATGTGTCTTATTGTATGTCTGCTTTTGTGCAGCAGTCATAAAGTACAGCACTTACCAGATCCGCCCAGGAGGGACAGACATGTGGCGGCCGGCTGCAGCAATGCTTTTCAAGTTCAAGTTCAAGTTCATTTATTTATATATATGGTGCTTTATCACAAGCGTGTCCCGCACGACCTTACGGAGGAACGATCCAACAAATCTACATCAGAACAAACTGCAACAACATCAAGTTTTCAAAGTCCACTCCAGGAAAAAAACAGGATTCGCCAACTTTCTGAGGTTGGGCACTTAAAAAGAAATGTAATCCACTGCTCAGTGATTTATTCCTTGGAAAAAAAAAAGTTAATTATTACCCCTCTTGTCATGTGGAATCCTAACAGAAGTAGAGCCAAGATGCATTTTAGGTCATGACCCATAGCTTGAGTAAAAGTTTTCAAAAAGGCATCATTTTTTATCCAAGTCATGCAGCCCTAAGCCTGAAGTCCGACTCTGAATATTAAGTCAGTGTTTGAATATTAATGTGAAATTTTACGGTCGACGCAGATATGTACGGTGTCCAAGAGGCATAAGTTGTACTCAAAGAAAGCCAAAAAAGAAACTGAAAACCAGATCATGTGCTGCACAAGCTGTCACTCACTATCAGAGCTTCTCACAACAATCACACAGGGTTCTAAAACACAGACTATTGTGTCTCTGAGCAAAGGACGACAGCAGAGAGAGCGGCCATGCTGGCAGTGACAGCAGCGGGGACGTGGCCCCTCACAGCTCATCAACCTGAGCCTGTGTTTATGGAGGCTGAGAAAGATGGGGCTTTGCTGGAGGAGCAGGCATGCCTGTGCTGGATTTGGGATGCGGCCCTGCTGTCCTACACTGGAATGTTAATTAGGTGAGCTGAGCAGAGAAGAGGTGACCCCGTCCCGTTAACCAGCCAACCCTTCCCCAACAACCCAGGGGGGGATTTAAAGTGACGGAGAGCCCAGTCAGCATGTGCTCTGTATATATCTGCTGGTTATGATGTCAGGCCACAGAGAGCGTGCGTGTGTGTGTGTGTGTGTGTGTGTGTGTGTGTGTGTGTGTGAGAGGCAGACAGAAACACTATATATACTGTGACCTTACAGAACACAGAAGATAATTGTCAAGTAAAAGCGTCTTTCTGTATTTCCAAACTCATCGCCACCACCCAGTGTCTCTCTTAAGTTGCATCACTTAAACAACATACCACCAGAGCATTGTTTACAGCTGAAGCAACACAGGGCGCAAAATAACAAACAGCTCAGTCCACTTAAGGGTTTCATAACTTATCTTCGCAACCCAATGGGAGCAAAAGTTGAAATTCTTCTTCTCAGCATTCAAATCAAGTCAAAGACCTCATACACACCAATACAGAAACTTTAACCGTACACACATAAAATACACGAGTGTTACTGAACCTTTGCCTCCAGAGGATGGTAGAATAAAGCCACCAGTACAGCTAACTCAATATCTTTTAATAAAAGCAATACTGAAATATATTTTAGCAATTTTAATAACTGTTGTTACCATTTAAAAATATTTTAAAAAGTATTATATGCAACCTGTTTATTGTATGAGACATAGAGGAGAAATAATTCACTTATAATTTCTTATCAAATACTGACCTCTAGAGGACATTAGTTGGCACTACAATAAAAACACTATATCTGTACTTTTAGTTTAATTTATTTATTTGCACATACATGTGTATAGAAAAGACAGAGGTTAGAAGTCAAAATGACTTATGGAGATGCCTTCTCCATTCAGAATCAGAATCAGAAATATTTTATTGATCTTAAGGGGACACTGTGATTCATTATAATCACTCCGATGTAAAGAATAGAAAATTATACTAAGAAGGAATAAGAGTATGAAATAGAAGTTTGTAAATATAAAGCAATAAAATAAAATAAAATGAAATTGTGCATTATGCTACAGTGTTTAACACTAGTCCTTAAGATATTAAAATATTAGAAATAAAATGTATATTGTCACTGTGCTGAGGCTGAGTGTGAAGTTTAACTACAATATATACATAGAAAATAGAATAAAAGTAAACATAATAAATATGTACACTTATGTGCATGATAAAGTCGTGTTAATTATTACAGCCTATAGATAATTATGAATTATAAATGCAGAAGGTTAATGAAATCCAGATGCCTGTGACTCAGAGTGGCTCACACTCTGAGGGAGGAGTTGTACAGATTTATGGCCACAGGCAGGAATGACTTCCTGTGGCGCTCTGTGGTGCATCCTGGGGCAATGAGTCTGTCACTAAATGTGCTCTGTGTTTGAGCAGCACATGGTGGAGTGGGTGGGAGGCATTGTCCAAGACGACACGTATCCTCTCTGACACTGCCACCAGAGAGTCTTAACGATAG
Organism: Epinephelus awoara; assembly: GCA_035609425.1. NCBI lineage: Eukaryota > Metazoa > Chordata > Actinopteri > Perciformes > Serranidae > Epinephelus > Epinephelus awoara. Next base: position 32,326,084 of record CM069296.1, on the reverse strand, counting down.
TCACACGTACATAATAACATAATAATCATACATAAAAAGAAAAAAAAATCACGATTAAACAGTGTAGTTATAAAAAGTTTGTCTTTACAAACTAAAATGCATCACAGATGAATCGATGAACACATTCATTTATCACCATAAACACGGTCATGTTGCAGTTAAGATAGAATCCAAGGTACTTTAAACATTTAAGCGAACATTTTAGGGAAACCTGAAGGAGAAGACTTATGGGTGTTGTTATGGGTGGACTTCAAGGAAAATCTTAACTTAAGGTGTTTAGTGCAACTGGCCCCTGGTTCCAGTCTCTCAAATGTGAAGATGTTCTTGAATATCTTTGGATTTTGTACAATTAGTAAAATAAAACAGGCCGATGGTTGAGATATTATAACTTTTTATTTTTTTTATTTTATTTTTTTTTACAATTTCTGACCATTTATAAACCAAAAAATTAAGTAGTCATGAAAATAATATGTAGATTAATTTATAAAGAAGAACACTGTAAACCCCAATCCATCCATGACACAAAATTTTAATGTAAAGTCCACACAAATCAAAATGACGTAAAAACTTGTCATCCGTTGTGAGCTTGACTTAATTCTACGTTAGGTCTTTCTGTAGTTTTTGAGTTTTGAGTTAATGTGACTAAAACATATAAGGCCAATTTCGCCTAATTAGCTGAAGGCCAGGAAACAACAGTATCACTTAATGTATTGTGGTATGTTGGGGCTTAATTGGTGGGAGTTTCCCAGCATGCCCTAAGACAATGTGTTTAGGACCATAAGCTGAAGAAAAATAACTCACTTTACCTATCGTGCAGTAATAAATGTTTTACAGTGGTGCCAATGGGTTATAATTAATGTTGTTGTAAAAGACATTCTGCACATAAACATGACATAAAATTCCTGTCACACTCATGTGATTTGTTTTGTGTCTGGTGTACTCAAAACATTTGTTCCTGTATTGTACTAAACTAAACCTGAGTGCAAGTTGTTTCCAAAAAACATTAGTTGAACACTGAACTAGAGCACCAAATCTTTCCATGTCGTAGACTGTGAGCAGCTCTCTCTAGTTAGATTGCTGTCAGCATTAATACAGTACCTACTCCACCACCTACTGGCAGCACATAATTCTTACGAGAATATAAATAAGAAGATGAATACGTGACAATCTTTCGGATTAATTTATTATCTGTCACTTTCCAGCATTTACAGTACTGTGAAGCATCTGATAAACATAGAGATAAACCAACATGTTGTCTTGTGATATAAATCAAAGCCACAGTCGACTATAAAATACTTGAGTTTTATAATGATTTCTTATAAATGACGAAGGCATGACAGTCATCAGATTCACTTATATTAAACAAGATATTGTACAATGGTGCCTGCGTATAATCTCAGCCTATACGATTATCGTAACTGTAACATTTAAAGTAATACATGAACAAAGCTCAGGACAACACTGATGATTAGATTATCTGTTGTGTGAAACTATCAGACATCAATAACTACGGAACATTTATAAAAAAAACTATACACTTTTATTTTATATAAAAACGACAGCTGCGTACGAGCGCACACTGAAATGAGACATTTTAACATAAGATTGGTCCGAGGACTACTTATAACATTTGGTGTGCAGATTACAGTATTTATAATAACAAGCAACATACTAAAGTGAAAAATAATACTTCTGATTTATATTCTTTGGAAATATGACACCATAAAAAAGACTTAATATACTGTAACAGTACGATGTGCCCAACATACAGCATCGGCACATGTGAAACTAAAATCTGCTGTAACTCTTCATTTGTACCAGCTCTTTGACCACGACCTACAATAGTGCCTCAGCGCATAAAACATCTAATAAATATAACAGTGTTTGAAGGGACCTCTGTTCAATAAGCATAGGATATAAATCCTGTCATGTACAAACAATATTTCAGCTATGAGATGTGATGAAACCATCGTGTCACAAGCAGAGCAGCAGCTGACTCATTTATTGATGACGCGGTTAATTAGATGAAACCACCATGTCCAGTTCTTTGACTCCCTCCTGGCTGGAGGTGAGGCCGCAGCTGCCTGAGAGCGGGCTGTCAGAGAAGTGGCTGGCAGACCTGGGCACCGCGGCAGGGGAGGGAGGAGCCTGAGCCAGACCGGGCTTCTTAGGAGGGATGGGCGGAGGGTTGCCCCTGTCTGCCCTGGTGATGGTGGGCGATCTGATCCCCTGTGGGAGCGCCCCCGCTGCCCTTCCAATGATCGGCGACAAGGGCGCTGCCAGGCTGCGGTAGTCTGTGCCGAAGGGTGAATTGTTGGGCGCCGTGAGCTTGGACGTGGCGCTCTGCTGGACGGTGGTGAAGCGGGACAGGACTTGAGTGACGGTGCTCCGGGCCATCTGCTTGACTGGGCTGGTTTCTGGAGGGGGGCTGCTGGTCACAGGTGAGACGTCCTTTGGCGAGAGGGGCAGAGCGGGCTGCGCCGCCTGGGATTGATGCTCTGGTTCGATGGTGCCTTGGAACTTGTGACGAGCAGCGTGGAAGCGCTGGTTGATGCCGGCCTGGTAGGGAGACTGGTAGCTGCCAGGGCTCGGGCTGCCTGGTGGGCGTCTGGCAAGGATTGGCGAGGCGCATGGAGAGGAAGGAAATGATGTCTGATGAACTGGAGGATTTTCAATCCCGTTCTGTATGCAGATGTTCTCTGAGAGTGCGCTGTTTGGACTGTGGTATCCGTTAGTCTCCATTGGACAGTGGTGACCGTTGACTTTTGGCTGCTCAGGTTGCTGGAGTCTGTCCTCCTCAATGTCCTCGATTGTGATAGTGTCTACTGATGTCTTTCCTGGGGAGACTTTCGTGGCCCACTCCTTTCCTCCTGCCTCCACTGGAGCTGTGACTGCCTCCCCAACGTCTCTCATCACATTCCTTTCCTCCAGCTTCCTCTTCAGCTCCTCTACCTGAACATAAAACGAGGAAAAAGAGTCATTTCAAGCTGAAATTAGGCTGTGCGACGCGAGCCAATTTTCTTCCCTTGCATCAAGATTAGATGGAAGAGGTAGTTATTGAATGCAAAGTGTGCAATCTGCCGCCACCTGCATGATGAATATGTTTGAGTGTTCACACCTGTTGTTGTAGCTGACAGCAGTGAGCTTCCTCTTTCTTCAAACGTGAGCGGAGCTGCTCTCGCTCTGTGTCAAACTCAGCCAGCTGCTCCTCCACCCTCGCCTCCATCCTCAGGGCTCTCCTCCTCTCATCCTCCAGCTCGTTTCTCAGGGCCTGGCAAGACGCCGCCTCCTGCGAGAGAAAAAGTCTGTTCACCCAGAGTGCAAAATATAACCCGGCCTAACATTCCTAACAAAAGAAGAAAACTGCCTAACTTGGACTGCAAATGTAAATAAATGTAAATACTTTGTCAAGTTTGCGGCTCAGCTCGGTCAGCCGGTGACCCTCCTCCAGAGCTCTGGCACTCGCCCATTTGCACTCTTTGGCCAAAGCGCAGGACAGCTGCTTGTGCTGAGCCCGTTCCTCTTCAAGCTGGTCAGTAATCCGCCGCTGTTCTTTTTCCAACCGCCGGACCTGGCTTCGCTCAAACTCCAGCTACAAACACAAAGACAAGATATGCAATAAATAAACTTTTCAGAGGTAGTAAACTTTGTGAAGACTGCTTGGATGGTTACACTTTAATTTAAGTTTTAAGGGTTGGGGCTAAACTTTCACGCAGAAAAGAAAATAACAAAAATAGGAGAAACTAGGAGCTGCACCTTGTCAAAATAAATCAAAACCTGTATAACTGGACCATGTGGGAATTGAATTTGAAAGGACAGACACGGGAAGTGGCCACGCTCAGCAGTCAGACAGGAGTCAGGTTAATTTCCAGGGCTGGTACCTGCAGTTATTCCACAGGCTAGTTAATAACATGTCGGGCAGGAAATCCAAAGTGTGGGATCATTTTGAGAAGTTGAAGAACGAACCCAAGGTGATATGTAAACTCATCTTCATTGGTCGACTACAAACATGACTTATCATCTGAAACATGGAAGTAGCTACATGCCCATTAGCCACTTAGCACAATCATTACTGCTTTGCCCACAGCGTCATTAACAGGCGGCTCTCTCAGTGTGTGACGTGCACTTGTAGATAAAATATAGGCCTATATTAATGAAGGTTCATTAGTACGGTTTTGTATTTCTCTGTAATGTAGCACAGTGTTAACAATGTTACTGATACTATTCTTTCTCACACCTTCAACTCAAACCATTGTGTTGCCCCGCCCAAAATATATCGTTTAATAATTACATTAATATCGTAAACATGCAGGCGACTAGTCGTCTAATGGCCCTTAATGACGACTATTTCTTGACGAGGAACATTCCTAGTCGAAGGCAGCCCTAATAGAAACACAGCTACTGACTCCTATTTGGCTAATAAAGTACATTCTGGACAAATATTTGTAATGCAGTCTATGTCACTATTAATTAGAGGGCACCTGTTGTTGTAGGCGCTCCCTCTCCTTCTCCAGGATGTAGGTGACATCATCTCCCTCGGCTGTGTCCTCAGCATGCCTCCTCCTCTCTTCCTCCAGATCTGCAATGACCTGAAGCAAACACAGCAGGGAGACAGAGAGTCAGGAATGACATGATCTCACACAAGTTTGGTCTGCTTGATATTACAGCCAATAACAGTTATTTTGAAGCAATATGATTACTACATTGTAAGGAAAAATGCTGATGGCAGTCAAGCTAAACAGCTACATAGTTTAGCTCATCTAAATGAGTACCATGTTCAGCCCGCCTGCAGAGAAAAGTATAGCCTTCGCTCTGTGGTTTTACAGAGCCTAAGTTGATGGAGTGTTATGTGTTTGTACAGATCCAAAAGATGCAATGGGGATCGTTAGTTGCAACAGTCATTTAAATATAAACCAAAACAATAAAAGGACTAAATGACATTTCCTCATATTAGACTTCTTAATATACTTCAAACTGTGACGTTTACCCTCTGTCTCATTTTCTTCTCTGCAAAACAAATGTTTTGTTTTGTGGTGTGTGTATTCAGATACTCATTCCTGCAGCAAACACAGTTAGAAATCTGCAGCTTGTTACTGATGTGTGTCATGTAAAATTACAGGAAGTTTGTGATCACACAGAGTGGGCATGTTTTCCTTGCATACATCTTTAGCTCATAATGAAATCAGGAGACAGTGACGTGCTGTGTGACATCACTGTCTATAAACATTACTGTGTTCACACTCTAACCTGAAGCTCACACGAAACGAGAGAGAAACTGTAAACGTGACATCAGTGTGCAGGTATTTCATCTTTCTTTGTTCGTGTCTGTTAGCCTGCAGATGTGGAGTACTTTCAATGCGTGTGTGCCTCTTGGGAAGCTGAAAACAATGCTGCTTTTAATGAGTTATTCTGCTGTCCCTGAAACAAAGGTTTAAATGAAGAGGGATGATTTAATCACATTAGTTTTGTATACTTAAAGCTTTTGTTGCCTGCAGTTTTATATTTTGTGTACTGTAAGGAAAAAAATCCTCACTGCATTTTACTAATTGCATTCTCCTTTCATGTTCATCTAAATATTTTACACCACTGAGGCCACATTTTCATCTTTTATGTTTCCCAATTTATTTTTTAAAACTCTACATAAGGAACCAGCTCATTTCTGCCTCCCCTAACCATGAACCACACACCCACACCCACCCTTCTGTGCCGGCTCTCCGCAGCAGCCAGCTGGGCCAGCATCTTCTCCTGCATCCTCCTGCAGTGGCTCACCACCAGTTTGAGAACCACCAGAGGGTTGGAGGTGGAGGAGGAACAGCCCGGGTCTTTATTCTGGTCCCCGACAGCCTCGCTGTCTCTCTGCAAGGCCAGGAAGGGGTCGCTGAGGTTGTACCTGCCGTAGCGCTCCTGGATAAACAGCTCTTTACGTTGGGCCTGAAGAGATGAGAAGAAGAGAAGAGTGAGATGGAAAGCGATGATTTCAGTAGTTAACAGTACATCTGTAATCTACAGGTTATGTGACAGGAAATGTTCATGAGTGAAACTGCTTGGCTTGTTTATGCTTTTGCATAAATGTCTTTGTTTACAGAAGGATTGTAAATTGGCTTTAGTGTGTGAATCTTCTCTTGGATCACTGTTCTGGCATCTCAGCCTCATCTGAGTCCCAGCTGTTACTGCATGCCGACTCCTTTATATACAATGTCTAAGAGACATTTTTAGCGGCACAGCTTCAGATGACAATGCAGGTCGGTTGGTCGACTTTGGTCCACACTGAAATATCTCGACAACTATTTGATGCATTGCCATAAAATATGTTACAGACATTCATGTTCCCCAGAGGATTAATCCTAATGATTTTATGGTTTTAAATGAAATATCTCAACAACCATTCAATGTATTTCCATGACATTTGGGACAGGCATTCATGTTCCCGTCAGGATTCATTTTAATACCTTAATACCTGCAAAACTAATCACACTCCCATCTAGGTATGTTCCTGGCGACTAATTTCCCTGTCCACTTAAAGAAAATTTTAATCAAGACTCATCGACTAGTCTAAAAAAAGGTCTCGGGACAGTGTAATCAGGCTCAACATATTGCATTAACTTCCTAAAGCCTTTACCTTCAACAAAGTTAAGTGGAAGCATATCTTGCGAGGTCATTGTCGTGATGAGCTACATTATCTTCTCAGACGGGGCGGGATCACAGCATCTCCAGGTTAACCATGTGAAATTGGTCTGAGTGTGGCTAGCACAGCTAGCAGCAGCAGCCGTCGTTCTGTGCAGGTTAACATCCAAATGCTTGAGCTTAATGTGGTTGCACGTTGCGAGTTAGCAAGTGTTGGCATACTAACATGCTAAACCAGAATGATGAGCCTGGTAAATATTATGCCTGCTAATCATTAGCATGTTATCTTTGTCATTGTTCTGGCATAGCTGACATTAGAATTTGGCCCAAAGCACCTTGTTTTTAGGAAGCCTCAGAGATGCTAACACAACGGTAGACCTTTTTCTCCAATCGACCTTCTGCTTTGAATTGCAAAAGGAATAGCATTAATGAATTAGTAAACTAGGAGGCCACTCGGAGAGCGCAGACCTCTGTCAAGGCCGGATGTTATATCTCACAATGTAAGAAGAGAAAAATGATGTGTGTATCTGCGCCGTGATTCAGATCCACTCCAAAACTTAATGAGTTCTCTCTTGCCCCATGCTAAACCCTTCCACTATGTTTCATGATAATGAGCTGGTAGCTTCTCCGTAATTCTGCTGACAAACAAGCCAAAAGACAAACAAACCAAACAAAACAAAGTTTCAATCAACTCTAACCCCAGCTGCAGTTAATTTAAAAAGGAAAAATAGTTCAGTCAAAAATATTATATGATTTGTTATAAGCCTGAGAGTTATAATTAAAGATAAAATGCTGCTGATAAACTGTCATTTAAACAGGAAATTGAATGACACACCATGATCAGCATCTCAAATACTTTAGTGGTAAATGATATGTGGATAAAGAAAGGGGAAGAGAGGAAGAGGAAATGCACTAAAATACATGAGAAAGAGTGCTAGCAGGAGGAAGGAGCAACAGATGGTGTGTGTCTGTCTATCTTTAGCAGGACAGCTGCTCTGGACTGGGCCTTGGCCAAGGCAGACCTGTTCTCTGTTTAACTCATGACAAAGGAGGGATAATAGCAGCAAGACATTTCAGGTTCAGCAGATGCCTTTAGGCCTGCCGTGTAAAAGGGCTGAAGAGAGGAGAGAGAGGGAGGAGGAGGAGGAGGAGTGCTACAGCGGAACTGGCAATGTGTCTTCGTGAGGTTTCAACAAAAGAGGATCAAAAGATTAGAGAGAACAGTATCCTCTCTGGCAGGGTGAGGACAGAGCTCCTGATGGCTGATACCAAGATTACTTGAGAAGTTTAAAGCGTAGTCAAGAGTGTGGATGGGCCTGCAGAGCAATATTCAGCCGATTCACTCGTCTTAAGGAGCATTAAACTGCTGACTGTGTGTGAAGCTGTTACAGCTGAGCACTGAGATATAACATGACCACCCCCAAATGGCACTTTATTGGCCTAGAACTAAGACTGTTTTAACCAGGGATGCACCGAGCCAGCTTTTTTATTTATTTTTTTAATCCATCACCAGTTTTGATACCTCAGCTTATGGTATCAGCCAGTGCTGAGTACTGATCTGATGTTTATCTTTCTCTCTCCAAAAATCTGTATACCTACAGTGTGGGCCTTATTATCTCAGTCAGGTTAAGCCTGAAGGAGATCATGCATTTGGTCGTGTGTGTATCCGTCTGTCAGCTGCTAATCTTGCAAACTACTGGACCAATCAACCTCAAATTTTATGTGCACATTCATTACTGTAAGCTTAATGATCTCTCATGGTTGCAGTGATTCACAATTAGTTAAAAGAACAATTTTATACCTCTTGACTCCTCACTCCTCTTAACTGGCCTGTAGGAGGGGCAGTTTTTCAAGAAAATAACTTGGCTACAAACAACAAGCCTTGTGAACCTTGTGAGATGTAACAGAGCTGAATTTTGTGACGTTACCTTTGTTAAATGTTGCTGTTGTCCCTGGCTTCATTGGGGCAAAGGAAAGGTCCACTATCTTGCTAGACAATTTATACAATGTACAATGCCATAGGCTTGTGCTAAAAACATTAGCATGTTGTATTTGTGAGGAAAATGTGTCCAGCAAAGGACAAGTGTTTTGTTTGTGAATCCTGCGAGTTATAGTAAAGCCGATTTGTGTATTTGTGTTTGACATTGTCGCTGTTAAGTCATGTTAAATGTGTGTTTAATGTGTGTTTTGAATCAACTCAACTTTACAGCACTACATAGAAACCCTACTGTCGACTAGTGTTTTGGAGATGTAACTGCAGAATGACACAGACACACCACTGCACAAGTGTAAATGCTCGCAACTGTGCAAGCCATATGTGTAGGCTACAGCCTAGGCTCTGCATAGTGCTGACGCACAAGTATAAATCTGCCTTTACTGTAAGTTGCAGGTCACATTTTGCCCTTCGTCTTGCCTCAAAAACTTGAGATCCATAAAAAAAGTTTGATCTCATTTTGAACCAGATAATCTGCAGATTAATTCCATAACTGATATGTTATTATTATCGACTAAAGTTAGGTCTGATATGAGACAAATAAGCAACTGTTTTTGTTATCTTGCCGCCATCTTGAGTGTAAGGGAGCCAGGAGGAACAACATATTCCAGCTGCCACCCAGTTTTGTTCCATCCGCTGTACAGCGTCATACCACACCGGGAACATTTCAGAAGCGAAGCATTTTGCCTACTCCATTTAGTTTGTAATTTTTACTTAATAATTGTGATTCTACCCTAAGTAATTAAGCAGGCTACGTAGTTAAATAGCTTCTTTCTTGGCATATTATAAATGTGTTTACTGTTGTTAGCCTATTAACAGCCTTGTTGTGTGGTAGCCTACAAAGTTAATACCATTACAAGTCCAGTTATGAATGGATCAAACCATTAAATTAATCACATGGATCAAAGATTTGCGGCAGTGTTTAAATTATTAAATATGTCATTCCTCATTATTACATGGAATCTATATTCCACATACAGTGCCTGTAGGCAAGAGAACTCTATCAGCTCTTTGCACACTGCAACTCCATCAAAAATAGAAACTGTGCAAAGACACTGTAAAGAAACTGAATCTGTGCATTCCTCATCTACAAATAAAAGAAAAGACAGATTTATGTTGAACAACTGGTGTTAGTTAGCCCAGTTGGAAAAATACAGGGAGTGACGATGGACAGCTACAGACAGAGAAGTTAAAGCGATTTACCACAACGGATCACAGGCTTTGTGATTGTCATCTTCAACAATATTAGTTCATCTGGCACAAAGAGAGGAGGGCAAGGCTGCGAGGCTTTGCTGCTGTTATTTGATCCAGTCCGCTGAGGACTGTGTGAAGGAAGATCAAACAGCATGGACGGGTGAAACAGGAAAACACAGGGTGCCCAGGAGAATTAAAAAATGCCTCTTGAATGTGGGCACTATCTAAAGCCCAATGACCACAAAGCACCTCAACGAAAGTCTTGCATGCCATGCAGAATATGTTGTAAGTGTGGCATACAGTCCTTGTCCACACTATATTTACACAGTTGGCTGGGCACGATCTATTTTTTCATACCTTCCTGACATTTCACTGAGGTACATGCTATACGACAGTATTTGTGTAACTACACAAAAAACATTAAAGTTGAGCAGCTAAAGTCATTGTAGCCTGCATGAGTCTAGCCTACAATGCTGTCTATCGAATATGCAATTAACCTACTTAGACAAGTCTTGCTGAGATTGAATACTTGTGGCGCATAGATTAATGAAACTGAACCCGATCTTTTGTTTGATATGCATTTTTAAATTCTCCTAACTATATGGGGTCGGTCGTACTCGTACTCAATGAGTATAAAATAAAAACCCTAAACATTGTTAATGATAATCAAGTCCCAATTTCCTCAAATGAGACGCCAATAAAGTCCCATTGTCTTCAAACGAGAACTCCCTAATTAACAGTGTCTTAGCATTACTGTTGCAAAAATGGTCAAATTTGTTGACAGACCGACTTTGTAGAAATGGCTGCCATCTTGTTTTGACACAGATTAGTGTATTGGGTTCTTACTATCACTAGGTGGCACATACAAGTGTCCACAAATGAGGACAACAGGTCTAAATTAAGTCGAACGAAGTATAAGGTCAAGTAAACCCAAAATGTGATAACCTCTTATGAAGACACAGGGTCTTGAATAAATGCCCTTATTCCACAGATTCTTGCTGAAAGTACCCGGTAAAACTTACTGCTTTGGCGGATAACAACACTTCGATGGGACTAGTGAAGCTGATATACAAAAAATACTCCCTAACAGGGGCAGAGGCATATATCTTTATATTAGTCCTATAACGTTATCCCCACCACTTTCAGTCGCCATCTTTCTCAGCTCAGCTGCCTGTTCCACCAGTAGAGACTGACCTTAATAGAAAGAGGAGTGTCTGTCTGACAGTATTGAAAATTATACTTAAGGATTTCCAAATACCCTGGTATACCATAATACCTTGACATCATCCAAGCCTATAAAACAGGTTTCACATCTGATTGACTCATAAAAAACATGGCATCTGTCTGCCAATGTTATTTCTTGAATGCATACTTATGATTTATATAAACACTAAAACAAAAAAATGAAATACTTTGAGCCAAATTTTACACTCTCTCTCATTTTCTAGGTCTAATAAAAAGGTAGATATCTAGTTTTGAAGAGGAATCTTCAAAGAGAAATCAGTCGACAGTGCTGGCTGACAGCCCATCCTTGTTCCCGTCAATGACTGTCTGCTCTGATGCATCATTTTATGGTCGAAGATTAAATTTGCTTAGATCAGGTTTCCAGTCTTGACACCTACTTTGCTTAAGGATATATACTCCGTCCGACTTTCATCGCTGCAGTTGCATGTAAGCCGCTGCTCTTGCCAGAGGGAAAGACTTTGAAACGCACCAAGAAAACACATCTAATGGAGATTTTTGTGAGAGTTAAGTGTTGTTCTTGTTATTTTGTACTTATTCAGTCTCCGCACATTTTCATAAATGGATAATCGGCCTTTTTTTCCAATTCACAGGAACCCTATTACACAAAAGTTCAGTCATAAACACAGACTCTGTGTCTCCCTCAGCTCCCTCCCCAGCCCTTCAATGCACAGACTTCCACAACACAAAGGGAGGCTGTTTTCCTCTGCATCAATCCTCCGCTGCTGCAGAGAGTGGAGGAAGTGAAAAGAGGGATTACAAGAAACACATTTCTAACATTACTTAACACTTAACACCCAGATCTACCAGAGCTTAGTCATTACATCATACTGTACATGAACAATAACTATTCAGTGCATGGCTGCTATGCATCACAGTCTACCTCCATTATTCATGCTTTTGTCTGTTGGCTACAGTTGCTGGCAACCTGTGTGCTTTTGCTCGGGAAGTCTTTGTGTCATGGCTGCGCTGGTTCCAATCCAGCTTATCTTTTGCTGACACATGCCTGGACTCTTTCAGTTGTGCAATGTTGGCGACAAGAGTCTGTATAATACAGAGGGAAGGTGATATATGAACTTCTTACCCTAGAGTCTTATATATTTCAAAGCTGCTTAGGCAGATTGCTAAATACCCTGAAATGCTCATGCATGTAACTGGAAAGGAAATGGATATCTGAACAATACTATCCATCCTAAGCACATGGTTGTGGATGGTACAGTAAGTGACACTGGATCGTATCAGTTTATGCATCTCAAAGCTACAAACAAAGTCATTTTCCCTCTTCCAGTGCTGAACCATTATCAAAGAGCACACACGGTAAACCTGTTTTAAGTGCGTCCATTTGGAAGCTCGAGTCGATCACACCATGTGAACTCAACAGTTAATTAAAAGGCTCATTTCCATATTTGAGTCCCCTTTGAACCTAAAGTAAAGACTCATACTCCTTTCCTAAAGCAAAGGGACTACTGGATCACTGCAGGGCTTTGTGTGCCAAATACAAGCATTGCCAGAGTCTAACTTCCTTTTGAAAGCCACAGCGTGAGCAGCTGCAGAAGTGAGTCACACAGGGAAAAATCCAGTGGATAGCTAGAATGCCATTGATAGTTCTGCATAATTAAATATAGAGGACCGCAGAAAAACCGCATCATTAACCTCACATCCTGTACTTGCACTACATCCTGTAGAAAATCACTGATGAGAATCTTTCATTTTGTTTAAGCTCTGAAAATTGAGACTAGACATGAAAACCTGCAAATAGCAGTACTTTAACCAGATGATCAAAGGGATAAAAAAAGCAAAGAGCTGAGCAGTGGTGTTATTACCATGGTGATTTGTGGTTAAGCCTTCTCACATGACACTGAGTGTAGCAAGGACACGTCAGTTAAGACTGACATGAGCTACATGACTGGACCTACTTCTCTGTTGTACTGTTGTCCCACGTGTAATTTCATCATTGGAACAAGACTCAGTCCAAAGCCATGCTAGCAGCACTGTGAACCTGTACTAAGGCACAGCAGTACTTTAAGCAAAATGTTAACATGTTGATGTTTAGCCAGCTTTATGCACACCAGGCTGATGGGAATGTCATTAGTTTGAATGGTATTTGGTTATTGATGCTATGAATGTCAAGGAAACACAAGAAGTTATTGCAATTAATTCTGTGGGGAACTTGAATGTTTGAATCAAACTTTGTGGCAATCCATCTTTTGACACAATTCCACAAATATGAACCCTGAGGTGACCCTACAGTTAGTCAGGGGATCACCAGTTATTGGGATTCATCCTCTGAGGCAGGGATGTCAACTTTAAATGCTGAAAATGTTTTTAAACCAGTTATCTGCACACCACTTGGTGTGCCCTCACACAAAATACCTCCACACTGCTCGTCCGTAGTGATCCAAGTGTCCTGAAGCCCCGACATGAAAAGTTGTTTGGAACTTGAACTCTGTTTTTAGCCTCAGTATGGAGATATTTTGTGGTTTCAATTATGTGTTTTTGGACGTTTGAATCTGGGGCTCTGTCAGCCTCCATTAGGTGGAGTTATGTTGCTACCTCCTCTCCCCTTGGATCTCCGCAAGGGATGTGACGACTCTAAAACTTCACCTGAGCCTCCCTCAGCATGAGGGTGAGTAGATAATGGCTGAATTTTAATTTTTGGGTGCACTATCCCTTTAACATGCAGAAACATAGTCCCTACTATCCACCCTCTCTAGTGGTTAGCTAGCCTTGCCAGCTCTGCACTGTGTGCCTCAGGTGGGCGCTAGCCTGCGGTGCCGCTCATTTGATGATCACCACTGATAACGCTGTCCCAGCACGACTCAACTGTATTGCTGCGGAAACACTGTGCCCACCTTCTGGTCATCCCCCAGGGTTGCACTGGCATGGAGGAGTGGCTAAAGTTTGAGCTGCAAAGCCCTTTTGGCATTCTTAAGTATGTTAGCTTTGTTAGTGCTGTTAGCAGTGTCAGCACAGCTAGTGAAACTAACACAGTTAACCATGCTAAAGAGGTTTCACAACTCAAAATAAAGCTGCTTACTTAATGGGGCTACCTGGCAGAAGACCGGACGGTGGCCACCATGTTTCAGTAGCAACGTTATCCTGCCACCAGGACGGCATTACCAGCAGTAAGTGAGAATGAGCAACACTGCTAGCTAGCTCCCACCTGACACGGCTGCTGCACAGTAAAGAGCGGCCCAGGCAAACATTAGCTAAACTGTGGACACCAGAGGATGGGCAGCGGGCATTATATTTCTGCATGCTAATGCAGCTAGCCGGTCATCTGTCAGCAAAGCCAAGAGAAAATAAAATAAAAGGCAAGACTTTTACAACCCAAAACTTTACGGTTTCACCACCTCTAAATGGAGAGTTCTTTGAAATGTGGCACTTTAGTCAACGGAGCACCGAAACAAATGAAAGGCCTGTTGTATTTCACTTCATTTTGCTTTTTAAATTTTTTTAAATTTACCATTTGAGCTGAGCTATAAAAAGAAAAATTAACCTAAACTAACATCCCTGTTCGGGGGACAATGATTGTTTGTACAAACCATCCAGTGGCTGCTGAGATGCCTCACTGGATAAGCGGAAACTTCCTTTGGGGAAATTGAATGTCGGTACAAAAGATCATGGCAATCCATCCAATAGCTGTTAAGATTTTTCAGTCAGGACCAAAGTGGTGGACCAACAGACAAACACTGCCATGCACAGAGCCACGCTGCTAGCAGGCTAAACCCAAAAGAATTATGCTGTGATGTTTTACTGATAATAATCTCCTTTCATGTGAGGGCGAGACCCAAGATTCCTTAACAATTCCTTAACAGCAGAACAGCAGAAAGGTATGAGGTCGCATTTTACCTTTGGATAAACATGTACGCTGCGCTGCAGAGAGGAGATCAGTTTACCTCACTTACTCCCTGCAGTTAATTTCCTACAGGTCAGTGATTATGCCTTTAATTAAAGCTCCATGAGCGTCAACACTGCAGCATTGATCCCGTCCCAGACCTGAATGGGTTAACAGTTTGTGCCGGTGGAGCCTTGAAAGGAGCACAGCCATATTCCCCTCAAGCTCCAGTTAAGGCCAATGTTTATTTGTTCACTCCTACTCTCGCTCACATTGAGTCATCAGGCACCCAGCGTGCTGTAACTCTCCTTGCCTTAGATGGCCAGATCCCAGGAGAGATGTAGGAATGTGGTCTAGACACAACACATGAACATTCGGCAGTAGGCTCTCTGAGACGGCTGCTCTTTCTTTCACTGGCTGCCTCTTTGGATTGTTCTTTCAATGGTGCATTTTACACCAGGAAAGTGAACAGCATTCCTACAGCAGAACAGCTGTAAAGCTCAAATATTAATAGTGAGAATAAAGTCTGCTGTGTTGTGTAAACGTCTCATCAGAAATGCTCCATTATTAAGTTGCTTATTCACATATCTTAGGTTTGTGGTTTTAAACAGCGTCAGGGTGACACGGCATTACTGAAGTTTGTTTACAACTGTTTAAATAAATGACAAAACGTCCTTAAGCCTATCCAAATAGTCACTGAAAGCTTGAGTATGTGGGCCTTTGGAGCGCAGCGCAGCAAAGGACACGCTGTGGGAAAATAGACTGGCAATCCTTTAATTGAAATGCAGCATTAACCCTGCCAAAGTAAGACATCCTGAGGTTGGAACTCGCTGCTCTGTGTCAAACTGTGTGTGTACTCTACACTGTGTCTATATCCAACTGACTTTATGTCAAGCTCACTGGGATGTGTCTGCTCATTTCAACTTAGGAAAAGCATGACTTCTAAGACAATGCCCCAAAAGACCCCATTCTGCAGAGGCACAGATGCTAGTTTGCCGCGAGCAAATAGGACGGATCAAGAGGAGTATTAGCTTCATAGACACATAGCTCTGTTGTTTCCATACAGAGATTTTTTTTCAAAGGAAATGACTGCCATCAACAGGGTTACTCCAGATTAAATCTTAACTGTTTGGGCAAATTTTTCCCTTCGTTTTGTTGCCAGATCTTTATGTACATAAGGTCCACTAACACCAAAAACCTAGTGCATGATTGATATATTACAGGCAGCCCTAGCCAACCAGTGTAGGTTTCTGCAGGCACACCTCCTGCAGGCTTGAAATGTAACTGTGATGCCACAGTATCTTCTGTTCCTCTGCTCTCCACCATTGTTCTGTCATATACAGCATGACTACTTCTGCTTTGTTTCCCATGAGTGACCAACATGAGAAGCTCTCAGTGCAAACTACATGTTGAAATGTTGTGGCAGAGTGCTACCACAGTGGTTTGAGAGGTTTCCTCTGATACTTTGATACTTTTTTCCCTGCTATGAACTTTTCAGGCCTGGATGGGGTGAGTGTTTTCTTTTTTTTTGTTGCAGAGAATCACTCAAACGTTAGAATAAATTCACCAGCTTCATTAATAGGTACCTTTAGGGCATCGATGACCAGGTCTCTGGCCTCCAGCTCTCCCTCCAGGATGCTGAAAAGCATCAGCAACTCCGGCTTGGTCAAACTCTCCATATTCAGCTTGGACTGTGAGGGGAAAAAATGAAAGAGAAGAATTTAGAATACATTTCTTGATGCAAATGTACATATGTAGCAGTTTATATTCTTCTTACGCATAAAGCTACTTGATCTTGAATCAGACAGAAACACTGAGATGATATACTTAACTATATAAACTGGTTTCCCACAATAACTTCTCAGGTATTTCATTCCATCTTGAAACAAAGCCCTGTGTTTTCCAAATTCCCCAAATCAGACACCCAGACAGACATCTCATATATCTGATCCAGCCCACTGATTTATGAGCTTTGTGTGGATATGTGGTTATTATCTTGGGAGGGGCTAATTCTGCAGCACAGAACCGGTGCACCAAGTATGTGGCAACATTTTTCCTCCAACTTGACAGCTTATTTTAGGCGTACTTCACAGGCGCATTGCATTAAAGCAACATGATGCTGTGGCTGTTATTTTTGCATTTTGGCGCCCTTACAGTTTCAGAGTGGTGCACCACTGTCGTAAATACAAAGTGTTCCTGCAGGTTGCAAGTGTTTATACTGTGCTGACATAAGCTGTAGTGATCCGTCTCACAGGTAACGGATAAGGGACGACACCGATAAGGTAACGGCCAACTTGGCAATCTTTCCTAAATGACACTGGCAGGGGTGCACTCTCTGCTGTCGCACAGTTGGAGTTTTTGCGTTAGCCATGATACATGATCTTAACAGCTGATGTCAGGACAGTATAAACAGTTTGCAACCCTGCATTAGTTTGCTCAGTTACATAGTATAATTTATGCATTGCTAAGACTGTATCAGGTTTGAATTTTTACAAAAGTTTTTTTGATCAACTGCCTTCTACCATGATGTTTGTACTGAGAATACAGAGCTAAAGACAATTATACAACAAGTTTACAGGGGGACTAAAGGTTGTAATAAAAAAAAGATAACACTGGACTAGCTTCTTTAGCTAGCTGGTGGTGTGTACCATAGTGTCATGACGCGTTATGCTCTTCTCCTGGGAGATCCTACCCATTCACCAAAGATACATAGTGAAAGAACAGTGGTCTGGGGTGCCATTCTCCCTATTACAAGTCAGTATACCATCTAAGGGTGCTGTGACACCTCTCCTGTTTGGTTCAGTTCAATCAAACTCAAGTTCATTTGCCCCTTAAGCGTGGTTTGTTTGGGCAGGTGTGAACACAGCAATTGCACTTCGGTGCGCACCACAACAATCAGATCGAGACCTTCTTGAAGAGGTGGTCTCAGTCCGGTTACAAACGAACTCTGGTGCGGTTTGTTTGTGGTGAGAACGTGTTCCAACCTTGATCTGAACCAACTGCAGTCACATGACACATTGTTTGGGTTAAACATGAGCATCTTACAGTCCTGGAGGATTATTAATGTGCGCCTCCTCCTGTACTGCCTTAGTATGCACATTCAGCACATCCAATGCATCAAAACATTGTTTTCTAGTTGGAGCCGCGCCTCATTTCCAAACTGTATGGTTTGACTAAAATGAACAATGACAGCAATATAGTCCACGATGAGCAGCGCTAAAATCAACCTGCGCAGTTGTCCCTCCATTGTGACATTAGAAAGTGTCACATTTATCTTGCAAGTGTACTCTTCTTCAATGTTTTGTTTACTTCCTGGATTTTTCCTGCATGGAAATTCTGACCAAACAAGAGCAGCTTTCTCACACAAGGTATTTTATCTGGTCTGCTCGTAAATGGTGCCGTGAGAACATGAACCAACTCTAGGCAATTATGCAACAACAAAATGAGTCCCTGATTCGAAGCAAGACAACTCTAAGTCTGAAAGCACCCTAAGGAATTGTTGATGCTTTGAGTAGTCAAGGTGTGTGGTATAGCTAAAAAAAAAAAAGGATAATGCATAAGAAATACAAGTACCAAGTAATTTAAACAACAAAATCATATTTCATCTGGATGGGGTTACACAAACATGGCAACAATACGAGCTGACATGTTCATCGGGCACAGATGGATCACATATCAAACAGTCGGCTTCCAGCATCCAAGCTCTTCCATCATCTGTCTTCAATACTTAAGGCTGACCAGCTGACAACGTGCGCATAACTTCTAAGTTCAATGTTGGAAATAATATCAAACCAAGTTGTCTTGTTTTTCCCACTGCGTGCCCATTCATAATGGGTCTCGTGACAGTTGGTTATTTGTGTTGGAAAAGTGATGTGGTCTCTTTGTAGTGTCTCTGCACTCTAATCTCACAGCTGTGTTGGTTCTGCTGACAAGCCCTGCGGTGTCCACACCTCAAACATCCAACCGCACTGTGGCCAGGAGAACGTATGCGGGCCCCTCTTTGAAATGAGATCAAAGCTGTTGATGTTATTACACTAAGCATCCTTTTCAGATCATCATGTAGGATCGATGTACGCTGCCCTGGCTGACTACTTAATAACAGAAGTCTACTCAAGCATGAATCACATAAGTATTCCTTCTGAAATGTGGCTGGAGAAAAATGTCACTCGCTGCTATTTACTAGACAGCGATCCACACCTGAACTAGCATTCATTCAACAAGCCCGGGCTCTGCTCTGAGCTCTCTGTGGTCACCACAACTTTCCACATCATGAAGTCATCCAGAGGGGGGTGGGCTGATCTCCTGGAGCACTGGTTGCATAATGAGAGACAGGAGCCACCAGCCTTTCATATCACAACTGGTAGCTACTATATTTCCCAGGCATCTTTCGTAACATCTGAGAAATGTGAACGGCAGTGAGCATATTTGCAGCATTTACTGTGACGCTTCTGTGGAGCAGTATGCAGAACTGAGAAGAGGAATGAGCCACGACCCTGGTGAACTGCACCTACAGCCTAATCCCTACAGCAGCGTCCTCTCACAAAGAAGGCACACAGTGTTTGAGTGCTGCCTCCACCAGCACTCATGGTCTGCGGCTTAACCACAGGGGTAAAATGCTAATTAAACTACAGCATACACACCTCCCTCGGTTTTGCTTTTACAGGCTCGCTCGCTAATTTCACAGGCCGCTGTAATCACTGTGCGAAGAGTGTGTGCTCTGTTGTGAGAAATGTCTGGCCCTGCAGGGAGCGTACATGTGTCATCATGCTTGTTTAGATCCTCATCATTTTTATATTATTTCATCTAATCCCCCCGAGTTAGAGGTGGTAATCATGAGGGTATACAAACACTAAGCGACAGCATGGGAAACACAAATATTCCCACACGGTAGCTCCACTTCCGATGACGAAAGCCTTGTGTTCGTAATCCTTTTTATCCCTGTTTGTTTTAAGCCCGGTCAGCCATGTGCCTCGTCTGCAACACTGTAAACTCATTAAAAACACATAGCAGCTTCTGCTGCAAAAACATGTGCTTTGCTGTGGTACAAAAAGGCCCTCGGTTTGTGAGGAGCTGCTTAAGACTCTTTATGTGTGCAGTCTAAGTGGAAAATGAATCTCCTTCACTCTTAAGTCATATCAAAGTCCGTTAAAAACACATACTTAACTACATCTGAGGACAGTTTCTAAATCAACTGCTCAAATTGAATCTAAAGTTATACTAAAAATCAAGGGTGCACGATTCATTTCAATACCATGGGGGACACATGAAATGGGGTTTGGGGGTCCTCTGCCAGGAAATTTTGAGCATCAAACACATAGTTTCCGGCATCCTGGAGATTTTTTTAATGCACCAATTAGAAATTGTGAAACCCTATACCGTGCTGTGAAAATTGAAAGCTATTATAACATGTATATTTGTTCATCTACAGTTTTAGGGAAAAAAAAGGCAACCTCCTCTGCATGCACACATCTCCTTTCCTCCTCCACTGCCTGTCAGAATTTTACACAAAATTTCCATTAAAAAAAAAAAAAAAAAAAAAAAAAATGGTTTCATGAATAATAAGGCATTTTTTGAACAACAAAAAAACTACTGTCTTCAGTCCTATAAGAGTCACTGTGACTGACAAGGTTCCCACACATTTCCAGGGATGAAATTTCCAAACTTTTCCATGACTTTAGTTATGGAAGGACCCTTCATTTTTAAATAAAATATTGCACAACTTGCCCTGCATGTTTCAAAGATATCAGATTCAAACTTTATCAAACATAATTTCTGCAATTTCACACACTGAAGCACATCAGAGCTACGTTACCTCGACAGCTACAGTAAATAAATTTGCCATTAGGTTACATTAAGAGGAGGATTATCCACAAAATATTACTGGAACAACTTCATTACACAAAACAAAATACTTTCCCAAAACTTTTAACTATTTTCACTAATTCCATGACTTTTCCAGGTTTTACATGAACGTGGTAACCCTGAACTGATAATAACAATGCTGTAATTAAAAAAAGTTATCGTACAGTGAAAATATCACCTGTTGCAACCCTAGCACTAATTTGTGCTGTTTCTACAACATTTTATGGTATTTTTTTTAATTTTGTTTAACCTTTATTTCACCAGGAAGTCCCACTGAGATTGAAAATATCTTTTACAGGAGAGACCTGGCCAGAACACACTTAAAATGCAACAAATACAAAGAATCCACAATAAAACAACCACTATTTAAACATGGTGATCGACTGAGAAAAACAGGCACGTCTCTGTCACCACATTCTTTATGATGCCCTTATATTCATCGAAGTGTTTTCTGATTTAAAACTTAATGTCTTTTGTCAGAGTAAGTGTCCTCTGCTACTTTAATGGTTTTTCATGGGGGAAGGACAAATGCACATGTTTTAAATCATGTCCCCTGAGTGCCTCACACCCTCCAAATCTAAGCCCATGCTAATAATGTGCACAATATATTAGATTACAGTCCAGCACAATCTTATACACTTACAGCGTCACAAACTGCCTCTTCTCTGAACCTTTGAGAAACTTTTTCAGTCACATCCTCTTGTGTGTGCATGAGTCCGTGTCACAGACTGTGGCCCACAAACTGAGGGTCAAGTGAGGGGAAGCTGAGCCTGACAGGTCTGCTCAGTTTCCGTGTTCTGGTAATCAGGATGGCTGACCAGATGCTGCATGTCTGGACACTACAGTAAATTGGATTTGGTAGCCAACCTAATTTTTCTTGTAGGCCACTTAGTTACTTCCTCAGCTTGTTGCCTCCTGGTTTTTAATGCATCCTAGTCTTTAGCAAAAGCATTAAAAACAAATAAACTGAACAAGAGTGTTGACAGTGCTGAGTATACAGTTATTTAGCGAGCAGAGACACTGTAAATGAATTCACTCAGCACTGTGATGAAGATCAAACAGTCATCAGCAGCAGGCTGACTGAAGGAGATGACACATCACTGACGCCTTTCTTCGCTGAAAAGGTTTCTTAAGAAGACATTTTAATGTATTGTGACGTTAACTAAACACGTCTTCGTGACATTTAATGTTGAGGAGATGCAGTCCAAACGGCTCGGCCTGCAGCCTTCACAAATCTGCTAACGTACATCTTTTTTCTTCTTTTCTTTGGACCAAAAGTGGCTGAAACACGGTGAAACACAGCAGATAATGCTCTCTAACTTCACACCGCCGACACCAAAACGTTTTCTGCGGGTCTTCTTACCTTCATGAGGCCCTCTGAGGTCTTTGGAAACTCCTGCATGAACTTTTCTCCTGTCAGGAGATTTGTTTCACTTGATTTGCGTCTTCTGATCCCGACGCAGCGGAACAGTTAGCAGCCAGGCTCCGTTCTGACAGACAGCCGAGCTAGCCAATAGCCGACGCGGGGCTCTGGGCGCTGACCAATGAGAGGTCAGGTTGGGGGGAAAAGGGGGCAGGGACTGTGACGTCCCGCCTCCTGGATGTTGGTTGGATTTCTTTGTTTAGTGTGACTTGAGTTTCTTCTCTTAAGGAATTTCACATGGACACGTGAAGAGTCTGAGCACACTATTTTAATGACTTCACAAGTAAACTGCTCAGCGACATTATAAAACACAAGTGTTGGTGTGTTTGTGGTTATAAATAGGGACTTTATTACCCGTTTATACAGTGTTGTACTGGTGTTGTTGTCATCTGTTCTGGTAGTATTTCTATTTGATAGGGTTAAGTAAGGTAAAATGAGACATCTTGGACACCAAACATAATATTGGAATTGTTGCTCCAGATGTTTTTAAGGTTTAATGACAAGCATGGTTGTAGGAAGTTGCATTTTAGTTACAGTTTTTTTTTTTTTGTGGGAAAGTGTTTTAAATGAGTTGCCTAGTTAATGTATTTATTAAAAATGGGACCCCCCCCCCAAAAAAAAACAATTAAACTGAACATTTTTCTCAAGTGAACCCAGCATGATTTAAGGCTACCACGTACCATAAAATCATGTGCGTGAAATAAGATGCCAGTCACAATATACACATATACCATCAACCTGCCAGGGATTGCAGATGAAAATGAGCCTGTATGACTTAATTTGGCACATTGGCATGACTCAAGTGATCATGTTAATTAATGCACATTGTCCCTTTCTACATAAAATAAACATAAACATAAATAGTCCACAATTAGCCATCAGTAGCCAACAAATTCTCACTCCGACCTCGTCACATTTCAACGTCTTTCCACGTCCAGGTACAACGTGCAAGGTACCTGGGGTGCGTTGATTGTTGATGTTCTGGGACGCCTTGTGAAGTTCTGCCTGTTACGTGCATTCCCTTCTTTCAAAATACACTTCTGTTTTCATATTAAATGTACAGTTTGCATACAGTGTCTTTCAAAATAAACGCAGTACATCAGTACAACACCATAAATCGGGGTTGTGTTTAGGAAAAAAGAACAGGGTTTGGCTTTATAATCTTATGGGACCGCAACACCGCGCTCCTGGGTGAAAATCGGTGTTTGTTGGACCCATCCACCAGCCCTCCCACTCGCTCCAGTTGCTTTAGTTTAGTTTAGCTTTAGTTGTTTTCCCGCCGCGTTTCCTTCTACGCTGCCGAACGCTGTTAAGCTACAACAGTGACCAGTTGTGTATCATGCCAGCATGAAAGGACAGCCTTGTTCATCGGTGTCTGACATCACAAGTCACTGCCCAAGCTCCGGATTGTGACGACTTTGAAGTGGGACCAAGTTGGCTCTGTATAAGAGGTACCATTGCGGAATGGAGGGACAGAGTTGTCTACGATGTCTATGTAAAAGGGGCAGGCAGCAGGATAGGACTATGAACGAGATGAGGTCATGTTTTGACGATGGGAATTTGGGAGATTTAAAAAGTAGGTGGTAGCAGTTAGCAGCTGATCGAGATCGAGACGAGATCAGCCACCGTAACAGGGACAGTAAATGATTGTCACGTTGTTGACACGTTAGCGCCATTGTTATTGTTTATACAGCGTCGCAGACACATATATATTATGTCACACTAGACACTGACGCTGTTGTGTTACATGTTACATGCTTATGCCATGCCGGCATGCTGTCTAAAATCAAACACTTGAGGGGCATAATGCTGCTATTGCTTGTTTCTGTGTAAAAATGCAAAGGCAGCCTGAATAAGGGACTTCGTAGCAGCCTCATAGCGCAATCTCTGTTCAAAAAGGGCTAGAGTTGCATGCACACATGTCCACTGTGGATAATATGACATCATGGAAACAGGGCAGCAATAGAACAGGGAGGGCACAGCAGAAAATTTGGACTATATTAATGGTTTAATTAGTTAATGACTGAACTGATAAATTAATTAACCTTTCAAAAAACAAACAAACACGACTGTTCCATTTTTACCTGAACATGTCACTGGAGTGAGGTCGGGGTTCTTGTTGAGTTCGAAGGCCCAACATTTCTGAAGTGTTTCACTTGGCAACATATTTTCTTTAAAGAAACATGACAGAGATACATGATGATAAAACACTCAAGGTAGTTTTTTGAATTTTTGGTGGTTGTCTTGGTAACTACCAAAAAGTGCCCCACATTACCTGACTTCACCCAGTGATCAATTATAATACATTAATATGGTTCAGGGTTGTACTGTTATGTCTGGGTAGTATCCTTCAACATGCAATGAACAGGACGCAATAGGAAAAATACTCTTGTGCTTTTACTTATTGCATAACTTTCACTTAAGTATTGGTAGCAAAATATACCTCAAAGTATTTTTTAGCACAGTGAAGAAAAAAAAAAGGCATGTAACGCTAACAAGATGTTATGCAGAAAAGTGAGGCGCATGTACAATATATAAACCATAATAAGGTCCACAGATGATTCTGTCTCACAGAGGCAATGAACAATGCATTGAATGTTATAAATGTCACCATATAAAACCATCTGATCACTTTTATCTAAATCATTCCAACATTATTAATTATTCATTTAAAAGCATCCCTTGCATTGATTCCTGGCTTTGTGGGATTACAGTATTATTGACTGCCATCTGGTGGCACATTCACTGTAAGAGCCAGATTATTCTCGTCTGCAGGGCTATGCGAAGGCTGTGTGCTGTTGGAGAAATGTCAGCGGGTTTCTGAGTTCACCTGGGAAATCAGGAGGTTTACAGACTGTTGACAAAGCCAATATAACAGCCAGCGCCAAACTAAAAGCACTGACAGCTCTCCGAACAGGAACAGTTGGAGGTATTACGGTAACACACCCTGTGCTTCTGAAATCACAGAAACAGACTTCCCACCACTCCTGTCTCTTATTAGCAGCACTCAGGAACAACACAAAGTTAACTGTGGAGGTCTAACTCTATAGGGGGCGGAGGGGGTGGGGGGTACAGCTGTGTTGTTGTTTTTGTTGTTGTTGTCAGCCGCGGGGCACAGAGCTCCAGATGCCATGTGACAAAAATCATATGAGGTATTCACTGTGTTGTAGACCTGAAAATGTAAAGCTGTCAAGGCCTGTAATACATAATAGCTGCCAGTAGAGTGCAACACTCACACAACTCAAGGCAAAGTTTCAGAAAGTGGTTTGGACACAAAATATACATGCAGAGAAAACAGGCTTTTCACCATAACTGTGGATGAATACACCGAACACTACAGCACTTTTAATGTAACCAGTTGCATGTAATGTTGGTGATAAAGCTTATTCGACCAATTCACTCTCAAATCATGTCAGATATGATCATCAGCCAAATACTGAAACTGTGATAGAAAATACAGCACTTCAGTCTCCCTGTTGGAGGAGAACAAAACACATGAGTGCACCCTGGTGTGTTAGACAGCAGTTTTTGCTTGAAGTTACAAGACATACCACCTTGTGTCAGCGCTAAATTGGCACAGTTTGCACAACAGAGAGCCTCCTATCTATGGCTATGCAGCATCTTTGTGCCATTTGATAACCGCGTCCCTTTTTTCCCTGCTATCTTGAGGGTATACAGGGAGCAAAGTCAGAGAATTGTCGCTCCTGATAGGCCGCTGGTGCAGGGAGCCTCTTCAGCCCTAATAGAGAGTCTCTATTTCAGGCTCTTCAATTAAGCCGCTCTGTTAAGCCTGCTGACTGGCTGCTGTGGAGATCTCTGTCCTCTGAGTCTTTGTCCTGTGTCCTCGTCTCCCTTTGCAAAACAATTTACAGGGTTAAGTTTTCCATCTACTTTGGTGAAGTGCTGGGGAAAAACGTGGGCACAAAGGTCAGCTGCTTCAAATTGTTCATTTTCAAAGGATTGCTGGCAAGTGTTTGCCTCTCAAACTAGAACATATGTAGAGGTTGGTGGAGAACTGAGTGGGCAAAAAATACTAGTTTTCCTGGACTCATTGAGAAATTGATTTGTTTTATAATACTGAGGTACTTGTACTTGGTCATTTCCATTCCATCCTTACTTCAACTTCTCCACAAGGCAGAGGCAAATATTACTCCCCGACCCCTACATTTATTTACAAGTGCAGTTTATTGTAGTCCAATAATATACTAGTATAGCATTCACATTATGAGTCCGGGACCTTTATGTGTAATGAGGTATTTTTACATTGCGGTATTGCTGTTTTTACCTTGTAAAGGGTCTTAGAGAATCCATCTCCACTATATTAATATCAGCAAATCCTCCAACCTATTGGACCGCATAGTTCTTTGCTCCTACTTCCCAATATGACCCAGGAGTGTTTCCAAAATTAGCCCCCAGATCTCTTAGGTTTAGGAGAAGAATTATGGTTTGACTTAAAATAAGTATGTTATGTAACTTGCATAAGCAGGCCATGTAACGTGACGATGTGAAGTTAAGTTGCATCACAAACATACTTATTTTAAGCCATGAGTTAAAATAACTCAGCGTTTACTTTTGTGTTCACAATGGACTCAAGAAGCGTTCTCCTGGTCGAAGTCCTTTGTTTGTTTGACCTAATCTGTACCTGAAACCCAATCTGTTCAAGTCCTGTCCCCTGCTCAATTGGCTGTCCTGAGTCTAACCATTCAAGCTCAATGCCCGAATCCCAACCATCTTGCGTTGAAAAGATCAGGGTTCCAGTACAGCCACTTGACCCATTCATCCACCCCATGCCCCCAGTAACGCTGTCTCTCCTTGCTTCCAGTTATTGTCCCAAGGCCACTCGTATTGCAGCGAAAAACATCACCTGCAGCCCAAAAAGCATTTTCCTCGTAGACCACTATTATAAAAAAGACATCTGTTAGACTCTCAACAACCTCGAACAGCAAACAAGGTCAATTATGTCTCTTTTTAGTAGGATTTATTGATCCACAGAGGTTTTATATCTGTAAAACTTTCCTTGAGCAACAAAAGCGATTTCAAAATCTGTGATAAACCACAAACCACGTCCACTAGGGGAAACTTATTGTGCCACAACATGCAACTAAGTGCTGAAATGGTTACAACATGCCTGTAGCTTGCTAAAAACATTGGATATCAACATGTCAACGGATTATTTGGAACTTCGCGTTTATATTGGTGGTCTATCTCAGTGTCCGCTCTCTTATGTTGCTTATGTTTAAGAAATGATCCCAATGACATACTTGGACATTCACGACTATTTGATTGAACCACCAGGTAAGATCATCATTTAGGTTAACAAAGATTAAAACCAGGCCTCACATAGCTTAGTTAGCTTCAATCCCTACAGTTTGTCTGGCACACTGAGTGTCAGGATCCCACAGTTTCTTAAACATTCCTACCGATGCCTCGCGTTTTATTGCTTAAAAGCTCGTTTTTTTGGTTTGGCAGCTCATAAAAACCTGATTTTGGATATCTACCATGCTTATAGTGCATCCAAACACATAGCAGCTTTTAGGTGTTTTTGTGTTGCAGACATAAATGACAAGGATGCACCTTACACTTTACACAGTCAATGGAGAGTGATGAACTGTTTTCCCCATCTGCTGGGTCAGGACTTCAAATACGCTCTGTCTCTGTGGGTTGAACGGGAACTCATTGGCGGCTCCAGCTGAACTATGCGCCAGGTTAGCAATTCTCATTGGGAGTGCACCATCTTGGGGTCCGGTATCCAAATCTAATAACACATCCATGATTCACCCCGACCACCTGGCTGTGTAGGCTTCACCTCTCTTTACACATCACCTGACTTCTTTCTTGCTTCCATCATAGTTACTACGGCCACTAGAGGTCGCCTTCTACACCAAACGTAAATATGGATCATAAGCTGACTATAAATAACCTATGGTATCATTTTTCGGGGGCAGTCTCATTAATATTGCTATATTTCAATGGATTTCCTTTTTCTGTTTTGTGTATTTCCTATAAATAATTTCTATTTTTAATATCAATGACAAAATAGTGTAATGCCTCAGCCCTGCAGTTGTACAAATCCTGTTCAAAAAACCTACAAGTCAAAATTTTGTTGTATCAGCACAACTTCTTTTTTATTCCTTTATACTTTTTTTTCACACCAATCTCCCCCCACACTTTCTTTCTCATCTTTACTGACATAATTGCTGACTGGGGTGTTTTTGTCAAGTCCATAGTTCATTTTTCCGAAGGTGTCCCAGCTTTCAATGAGTTCCCAAATCCAAGTCTAAACAGAAAAATCAAATTTAGCTCAGCACAGGCAGAGAGCATCATGAAGAAAGTACTCTTTGACTTTCAAAACAGCTACTTGGATGATGAAGAAAGTTTCCCCCAAAGGTCGCGATAAGCTCAGGTGGGGGCTCTGCAGCTGTGTGAAAGTTGTTCAAAGTTCCATCAAAAGAAAATGTTTCAAAAGTTCTCTTAAAACTGCAAAAGCCATATTTAACCCTCAACATCTGGGGCCCCAATCAAGCTTTGAATGAATTTACTACAAAACTTCAATGTCTCCTACTTGTGCCGCATCATTCCCTGCTTAAGTGAAAGTATTCTGGCATTCAGAATGAATACTTCATCTCCGTTTCACACCTGGCGCATCATAGATGCCAGACATAATGTGGAGATGACACACCACGGTGGCACAGACACGATCAGAGGAGGGATGGAGAGAGGGAGCGGTAAATATAGCATCAGAGTCTTGGCAGGAGCCGACGACAATCTAGGACCTAATCTGAGGCAGTTATCAGCATCTGTTGCCTGGCACCCAGTTCTGTGGGGGTTTTAGTTATTCATCTATTGCTCCATATCTGTCACTTTTTTTGCATCTGATTCCCCGTGCAGAGGATGCATTCAAGAGTGTGGGTGGATGTAACCTCTCAATACCCCCCAGTGAGTCAGTCTGTCAGTAATACACACGTGGCTACTGCGCTCACCTGATTGCATGTGGAGCTGTGAAAGAGGTTAAGGCTGGGAAATTGATTTGTTTTGCCAGTGGCCATGTTAAATGTAAATTGCTCGAGTGGCTGACCTTGAAGCAGTCCTGATTAGTAATTTGCATATCTCCAGAGTGGTAATGTGTCTTGAAGCAGCAGACGGTGTCACTGTAACCAATGTATTTGTTTTCTAATCATTTGGCAGCATCTGGATGTGGAATTTAATATCGAACAGCGACTTAGTTATTCATGTATTCACTGTATATGAAGGCAAGTTCCTTACTTACATTGCTTTGATGCGAGGCACTGATTGGATCCTAAAAACTGCTGAAAACTTAACAAGTGCTCCCTGTTATCTCAGTTACTCTGTTGACTTCAGTGGGCAGAAGATGAACACGATCTCTGTGAGGATTAACTGAAAAAGACACGACCAGTCTAATTTATGGTTGAGACAACAAGAAGTCTCGGAGCTTAGACAAACTATAGCCCTGTTAGGTATGAGCTGACAAAAATGGAGCCTACTACAAATCACTGGCTTACAAGAGAACAGAGACAAATGGAGGTTTGCCATGTTAGAGGTGATTTATCAGCCCCCCGGGTGACATTTGAATCAACTTTTTTTTTTTTTGACAAAGGTCTTTTCTCCCCAACTAGACAAACCAACCCCATCAATTTGAATGTCGGTCGCAGTCTCTGTTATCAAGGCTTGTGAGTTATAAATGCAAGAGTGTGTTGATCAGCATGGGGCTCGGAGAGTTTTATCACCCTGTCTGAGCTGAATACACCTCAGCTCATTTTCCTGAAGGTGAGTTGTTTTTGTAAACTATGCAGGGAGAAATACATTGACTGACTCTGATAGCTTCGAGGCACAATGGGGCCAACAGCGTTTGATTTAAGGTGTCATTGTGACGAGAAACGATTGCAATCTTAAAGTCAAATACTCCTCAATGTAAGTGGCGTCAAAACCTTGAAATGTGACTTATTGAGTCCTTTATGATGTAGACACAGAAATGAAAAGGACCATTTCTCTCCCTTATGAAGTCAACTGAGTAAAAACAAGTTTGCTGGACTCAGTATTTCAGTACTTGACCAGGGTCAGACGTTTCCTCTCTGCAGCTGGCAACAGAGGTGGGACTAAATCAGTATTTTGCCAGTCACAAGAAAATCTCAAGTCATGCACTCTGCAATTTTAAGTCAAGACCCTAGTCGCACATTTTGAGTTTCATGTCCTAAAGAAGTCTTCACCAAATGTATTGCCATTTTAACCACAGATTAATAATATGATACATTTACAAAAGTCTCGAATGCTTTTTAGAAATTTGTACTTATTTGTGAATACAAGTTTGTTGGAAGTTGGTCCTTCTCTGTCTGTAATTTTTGACGTTTTACATACTGCAATTCAGTTTATGTTGACAACCGTAGTTTTTGTACACAAGCAAAACTACCATGTCCACTTGGACTTTAACACCAATCGTGTTGCAAGTCTTTTTTGATTTTGTCAAGTTGAGTCTTAAGTAGGGCAGCTCTCAGTCGACCAAATGTTAGACGACAAGGTCATTAGTCGGCAAGATTTAATTGGTCACTTAGTTGCAGAAAAAAACAGAAGACAAATATGAAACTCTGTCAGGAGCTGCACCTTGTCAAAATGAATCAAAACCTGTATGACTGGACCATGTGGGAATTTAATTTGAAAGGACAGACACAGGAAGTGGCCACGCTCAGCAGTCAGACAGGAGTCAGGTTACAAACCAATCACAGTCAACAGATATCTTTCCCTTCATCTGTAAATATTCAGTCTCAAACCATTGTGTATCATTTAATAATTAAATTAATATCGTAAACATGCGGGCGACTAGTCGACTAATGGCCCTAAATGACTGTTGGTCGGCTAGGAAGTTTTTAGTTGGGGGCAGCCCTAGTCTAAAGTCAACAAATCTGTGACTTGAGTCTGACTCGAGGCCAAGTCATGAGGCTCAAGTTCACACATCTGGCTGACAATATACTGTAACATGATCAATAGCACACATACAGAAAACTAATAAAATCATCAAAGGCATAAACATAAGAGGGCGATGTGGCAGTCTGACGATATCATGACTCTAGCTCCCAAATGATACTCAAAGTACTGTCTAAAACTGCTATTTGAATAAATAATGGCAGAATACAGAACACACATATCTCTGTTGGAAGAGGCGGCCTGTTTATCCAGGCACCCATCCAGGCTAAAAGCACCAGATAGCAAAATTATGAATGGTAATTTAATCACATAATGGCTCCTACACTCTCCAAAAGTCTAATTCCTTGTGTCTGCTCCTCAGTAACAAGTATGCAGTGTGAATTTTAATGACGGGTATTGAGGACAATTGTTTTATTCCATTTTAGACAACTCTGTTCGTGACTGATGGAAAATGATCTCCAACAGATTCAATATAATAACTCAAAGGAGAGCGCATGGATGTGTGTGCATGATATGAATACTGTTATAAAACTGAATTACATTATCTACTTCATAAGAAATATCTGAGCTATAAGAACTCAAAGGAGGCCCTTTATCATTTCTTCTCCCGCTTTACAATGCACATTTACGTATTTATCTGCAGAGCGTATTCAAAGAGACAGCTGATAAGATTTTGTTACTTTTTTATCTACATATAATGTTATTAACATGAACGGAGTGCCACCAGAGGTGACAGGTGTTTCATGAGTCCATTCAGTTTCGGTTGTTGATGTAAAGCTTAATAAGAATTCAGCCCATCTGCGACACCCCTCATTCAGCAGCTGTCTGCACAGAAATACAAAATGAATTTTCATATTCAAAATGCTGGTGAAGATTCTCAGTCATCCAGTTTATGGTAATCCAAAGTGCTGTATTGGAAGCAACTGGACTTGCTTGAGTTTCTTGAAGACGTTTCCCCTCTCATCCAAGAGGCTTCTAAGGTGAAGTCACAGGCTTTAAACCCTCTGTGGGTGTGAGCTCTTACAGACTCCACACCACTCCATTAGAACTGAAGTCATCACAATGTAAAGTCTATGAGCCGAGCAGGAACCCATGGGTGGGGCCAGCAGAAGAAACACCACTGCTCAGATTCAGTGGGCCGTATATCGTGGGAGTGAACCTGGAAGGGAGACACCTTTTTGGCATATCAGCCAGGCGAGCAATTCCACAGCACTGAATAGGCGCCATCTTGAACCAGGAACAACCCTCTTGCTGGGAGCTAAAACCAGTAAACCAGTATCTAGTTACTATGGGCTCCACACACACACCTCATCATTATATCAGGATAAGGACGAGGGAGAGATGAATGAAGTAGACTTATCTCAACTGCTTTGGAAATGAAAACAAACATTTGCACACTGATATTCAAACACACATCTCTTCCTGTCTCTTTCCCTGTTGCTCCGTTACCTACTACAATCCACAAACAGTGAAGTGTTTCATATGAACAGTGTGGCAAGCTAGTCGCCCAAAATCCCATTTCATTGGATGAACTTTTGTAAAAGCCCCTGACTGCAGGATGAGTCATCAGACACTGAAACTATTTTACCTGGTTTTACAGAAAGAGAAAAGACAGAAATTTTGATGTAAAAATACTGTTGTTATTTGCCAAATATGCCAGAAAATTAGTACCAGAGACAGATGATCAATTGAATCAGGGACACAGGATCAGAACTGAGAACATGTACATTTTATTTCATGTGGACTTCTGATCAGTAACTTTAAAATAGCATGCTCTCTTTAAAATATATGTTTCTCACCCCAGAGAACATGAAATACACTAAGTACTCCTTTTCGGTTTCTCTCTCACCAATTTTGGCTGTAACCAATCAATAGTCAAAGGATAGATTGCTTTTTGGAGCAGGTGGAAGTCTCCCACAGGACAAAGCGTGGCAGGGTGTTATTCAGCTGGTGCTGTTCTGAAAGCCAGGCACTTCTCACTTTCATGTTGAATGGTGGCGCTATCGATTCACAGACACAAACGGTGAGGGCTTTAAAGCGTCTCTCTGCCCCCCTCCCGTATCAAAGATCTGTTTGAGGGGATTTGCGAGTGTATTCCTGTAAGAAAACCAAACTCTGAGCAAATGCTCCAAGATATCAATGAAGCAATTTTTCCCAGCAACTGTTTAGAGGAGGATGAGCAGCAGGTGGTAAACACTGTCTGAACACACGACGAACGATTGTGTGAGACAGAACGACGTATGCGTGTCCAGACGAATTAAGTTTGTTACTGTTGTTTTGAACTCATCAGAGTCCGTGTGCTCAACGCAATCACGTTGATCTGCAGCCGGACTCAAGTAAATACCATTTGACTTTGCAGGTGAGCAAAGTAATTGTCTCTCTCATGTGAAATCGCAAGCTGTGACTGCTCATATAGTGCAGTGTTTACCTCCAGCTTTGTCATCATCGCTCACCAGACGGATTGATTCAAAGGCCCAATCAGACCGGTTGAAGGAGATTGTTTGTTTATACGTCTCTCTCGGCTTTGGGTATTCTCTGCGCCGTGCCCTCTTTCAGTCTTGGAAGAAGGCCACAATTTCTCACTGTGGCAAAGATCCTCAGAATAAGCACCACATTATGTCATTTTCATCAGTTAAAAAAAGAAGATTGGAAACTCTGGCATGGCAGACAAATTGCAGAGTGCAGCATTTGGAACAGCTACGAAGACGAAGGAGGAGAAAAAGTTTCTTTGCACAGATTTGAACCGAGTTTAAAAAGAATCCAGGCATCATAGCAGAGGAGGGATAAGACGAGGCTTTAAAAAAAAAATCAATCTTATACAGAAATGCCAAGCGGATGTAGGTATTTAGATAAGGTATTTCCCCCATATCACACACATACCACGCCAGGAAGGAAATTGGACACGGCCAAAAATGTCTGAATTCCGCTGCCCAAAAATTTTAAGTACTCAGTCATACTTCACTCTAATCTAATTGAGTTGGAAATTAAAGCCCCAGAATAAGGTTAGTGACAGAGCTTTTATAAATGAGGTATAATAATAGCCAAAGAAAATTGGATGTAATGATATCATCAAGTCAGTTTTAGGATTACCAAGTCACACGGAAGGTAAAATACCTCGAGACAGAGGAAGTGTAATTGTTTCTCTGAGAAACGACAATCAAATGGATGCCAGTAACACAATATGATAAGTGTGTGTGTGTATGTGTGTGTGAGAGCCATGTGTATATGCATTCATATTTGAATGTGAAAGAATTTACTGCACATAAATGTCAGAACAGAAATCCTCTTTACCATTAATGCTGCGAGTCTTTGATACAGCGAAGTCTTTTATGTATAGTCCATTGAATAAATTGCTCCATCAGTGATAGAAATGTAACAACTCAGCAGTACGTTGAGCAGACGATGTCCGACACTGCCCTCATCAAAGCAGCAGATTTAAATTGTTTTTGTGTTTATGACTTTAAAAGCCCATCAGGTTCAGAGCATGCATTTAGCTTTGAAGTTAAAATTAACTTTGTCCATGGAAATATCATCCAAATGTCATCACAACATCACACCTTACATCTCCTCGTGTGTGTGTGTGTGTGTGTGTGTGTGTGTGTGTGTGTGTGTGTGTGTGTGTGTGTGTGTGTGTGTGTGTGTGTGTGAGAGAGAGAGAGAGACCGCTGACCCGTGACTGATTGGCGACAGCGTTCACACCCTGGTGTCCCACTAGTTTCTTGTTTCTTTGATTTTATGTTCTTTTATTTTTGAGTCTCCCCATCAACCACCCACCCACACACACACACACACACACACACACACACACACACACACACACACACACACACACACACACACACACACTTCTATTTCTGAACCCTCAGCATCCCAGACCTTCAGAAGTGATGACTGTCTCTTAAAAGTCAGAATGTCCACTGCCTACAAAAGTTGTGTTTGTATGTTGTTGTGCCAGATATTTCTTGTATCTCATATATTTGTTGTTTACGCATCACCTCCTAGAGGACCCCAAATTATAATATTGCATCTGCAACTCAATTATTTGATTTGATTTTCTGACATTTGTCTTGCCTCTGAGGACACTGTTTTACATAAACACACTTTAATAGGCTACAAAATAATTTAAGCAAACAATAAACCCATACTACAAACTACAAACAAAAAATAGCCTATGGAAACTTTCCATAGCTCAAAGTAACATCCTTACTGTACATAATTAACAGTACAAAATGCAGGATTTTAATATTTCAAGTGATGTAGATCAGCAGTTCATTACACTGGAGAGACTGGACATAGAGACTGTTTTGGCATTTTTGGCCACACTGGGCGTGATGTTAGGGATGGCAAGTCTGTCTGTTGACCAGTCGGCCGCCCACTTTAGTCCAGACTTGATTAACTCAACAACCACTGGATGGATTGCCATGACATTATGTTATAGTTTAATATCCATGGTGCCAAGGATAAATAATGATTACCCTGGAGATCCAGCCTGGTGTCACTCCCAGGGCTCCCAAAAGCAGTGCTTGGGCAGTGGCCCTTGGCATCAGATACAGACACACAATGGACCCTTTAGCATCTGTATGAGATACTTTCAACCAACTTCTATGGAAGCCCATTTGTGTTATTACCAGATGTTCAGAGCAATGGACGTTCAATAAAGAGTGAGAATGTGAGTTGGATGTGTTCAACAAGCACGAGACCTGTGTTTAGCCTCATTTCCACCAAGTAGTACAGTGCGGCTCTGTTCAGTTCAGTGCACTTTTTTTCTGTTTCCACTGTGAAAAGTTGTGGATGGTATCAATAGAACCGTTCTGTACCGTCCCCATTTTTGGTCCCCCCTCTGTTGGGGTACCTAGCACACAGATCTGGTACTAAAAGGTGGAGCTGTGAACACTGCAGTCTGATTGGTCAGTAGAGGACGGTCACTCTGCTCAGGGCCGAGATGTGGCTGGTTTTGAGGCTCATGTAACCACTGTTCACACTGTGGAGAGTTTTATGAGTAAACTGTAACTATAAAATGAAAGGATGTTTTGCTGCCTCTTGCAGCAGCTGCAGTCTGAGTAAAAAACTTAATTCACTGGGCCGACTGCCGGCAACTTTTAAGGTGGAACGTTAACTTGTAATCTCAATGCAGGAGTTGACGATGTGAATCCATCAGCACACCTTAAATTTCACTGTGACAACTTTGACCATGACTTTAGTTTTTATATGACACACACTTTTAGTAATGAGTGGATCTTCAAATGTTTATATATGTTACTTTCGACGGGGTTATTCTAATCCTCACTCAGCTACAGCAACACTAAACCTCTGAGCTTGCCTGAAAAGGACTAAATGCACAAACCCACTATTCTTAAATATCCCATGGAGAGAGACTCTCACTGCAGCCTGTTTTATTTTGTTCTGAAAATGTCCACATGCAACCTCGTTCTGTGGACGATAATCGAGGTGCAGACTTCTATCTGTGTCACTGGTAATGAGGAAATACAGCGAGTGCTGGACGGAGCAGTGAGTGACAACAACCCCGCCCACATTTAAGAGTACTGTTTGCGGTGGAAACGCTAGGGTCTAGTTACCCCCTGGCTTTTCCTCGGGCATCACCATTGGGTCAAAATTTTAATTTTACCAGTAGTTTTATTTATGACCAAAGAAAAACCATTGACATTCCCCTTTGCCTCAATTGTTCTTTCTGTCGAGTGCTAATTGGCAAATCTTGGTAAAAGCTAAATTAAAATTATGAACATGGTAAACACCAGCTAGTAGTATTTCCACAGTTAGCTGAAAGCACCACTGTGTCTCAGTGTAACCTGACAGAGCTGCCACTGTGGCTGCAGACCCGTAGTCTTGTTGCTCGTTAAACGAACCAAACATCGGATCATTTATCAGAATCGTTGCCAATCAAGTTTCTATCATTCGACTAATAGGCTAATCAACCCATTGTTTCAGCACAGTTTAATTTATTTAGATGTTGTTGTGGATTTCCTCAAACTTGTTCAGCCCGCCTCCCTCGGAGGACAATCTACTGGTTGTCTTGTGTCTGTTTAAAGCTTTGATGTCTCTGAATAACTGTGTAGCAGATAATGATGCAAACCATTATACAGTAACTAGGTCAAGACAGGAGAGACCCAGTTGGGCTTTTACACCCTCCTGTTGTCACATTGCCATCTATCACAGCAGCATTGTGTTCATGTGTGTGGGGGTGTTGCTCATTTGCATGGGCACAGTACATGCAACTGTAAATAATGTAAGTATGAGAAGAAGAAAAAACAAATAGAGGAAAACACCTCTGGCTCCCACATCAGATCCAAACTAATCTGTTACAGGATGGAGTTTGTCACATTTCAGCCCACTGAGGTGGATGATTTTGTCAGCCAGGACCTCTATAATTGAAAATATTCATTACTGTATGTAATTTATTACTTTGTCATAAATCAGGCTCGGAGTCCTTGGACCATTCACGGTGCTCATTAGACTTTTAATTAAAATGCTGAACTATGACAACGTTGCTATTTTCTGAAGGGCAATGAAATAATATAACAGGGAAAGTTCTATCGCTTTTTTTGTATTGTATCACCACAATTGACAGAAATCATCATGTTGACACACTGTACATTTTCTCACATTTAGCCGTAATTATTCAAATTGCAAAGTTGATTTTGTCCTTTAAGTGATATAGCTGAATCGTTTAGCGCCCTGTGTGGTATTACAGCTCAGGTAAATGTATTTATACTCAGCAAAGGACGCTGTGGTGAGCATCTGCATCACTTATTTTTCCATATTTTCTGTACGTTCTGTACTTTAAAGGCATATGCTAATCTAAAACCTAAATGTAATGCACAGGCAATTATGTAAAGGAAGTCATAAATAAGCAGCTTCCAGAGAGAATCATTTACATTAGAGTGCTGTAACATCGCTGCTTTAATGTGTAATTGGGTGGTTTAACACACCTGCATTTCCTGGATCCATTTACTGTTGACAAATGAGTTTTAAAACTCCGCCGTAAAGCTTTCTATTCATCATTTCAGCGGCGAGTCTTACGGCAGTGTGTATATATGCTAATTCCTCATTCTACTCCCAGCTGACTTGAATGTGTTCTGCGAGTGTTGCTGGCTGTTATGAATTTCACATGGATTTAGCGTGGTGTTTATTTGCTCTGCAGCTCAGTGTCCCAGAGTCTAAATCATTTCTCTCTAAGTGGTGGGCTTCCATGAGCAGCTGCTTAAAACAACAACCAGACTGATGGTGTTGGTCAACACCGCAGTCAATTCGTCTTTTGTCTCCGTCTTTGCACATTTTCCCCGCGTCGCCACAACAGGTCGGATCAACAGGATTCCCGCATGTTATGCTGTAGTGTGGTTTGTGTTTTGGATAATGAAGCTCAGGCTTTTTTTTTGTAAGTGAGTCACAAGATGAGTGCTCAAACACAATCAGTGCTACTGGCTTTTATCCACACCCACACCATCTCTTTGGGTCTATAGTCTGTCAGACTGATGGGCTGACTTGCTTTTCCTTCTTTAAGATACACACTTGTGATTTTTCATTCTCACGATGATTCAGACACCACCGTCTTTCTGTTAGCTTTCTCCTTTGTTATTCTTCCTGTAGCCTCTCAGTCTCACTGCTTTTCCAGCTGTTCAGGCTCTGTAATTGTTCAGAGGACACCTGTGGCCCTCATTAACTCTACTTCCTTTTCTTGACCGCCATGTCCACCTCTTTCTCTCTATATAATCTATCTTTCTATCTATATGGTTGCTAAAATGGGATGCATTTGTGATATCTGCCTTCATTCCCTAGTGAATATCTATCTTGAATTGCAGCATCAAAGCATATTTTCCTGATGAATGGCTAATGGATAGTGCCTGTATACTGATTCTTAGTAGATAAAGACGAACATCAAACCCAAAGCCTTTTTAAAACGTTCCTGCTCATGATGAATGCTCATTAGACCGGGGCTTGGCAGAAACATTACAGGATACTAAACCATTTACAATCATCATGGGTCACATCGTGAGGGCTGTTTTATATACAAGTTATTCAGAGTGAGATGATGCAGAGTAATTTATGAAACTATAGGATGGTTTTCATCTGAGCATGAAAAGGGGTTTTAAATAATGTGGAAAATGGTTAGTTCAGTGGAGAAAAATGGAGGTTAATCGTAATGTTAAGATCAGCTTCACAACTAGCTTTGGGAGAGATGATGCAAGGCTGAGAGTACAGGACTGATTTAGCGTTGCATTCCTATAACACTGTTGGACTCACAATGGAGAGTTAAAAACAAAAAGAAAGCGAGACATTTTTGCTGTGTCTCAAACCGCGTACTTCTGTACTTACACTTAATACTTTGAGTGCATAAGTGCGTTCACACTGAGAAGTATGGAAAAATGCATTGCACTGTGAGTACCCGGATGGTGCACTCAAAACGGTGAAGAAGTTGAGTGTGGAACTCCGGACACTTCTCACCCTCAATGGTCGCCATATTGGCTGGAAGGGGAGGGACCACTGGAATCAACTGGAAATGGCGGCCGAGGACTGTGCGACCGTCAACATCGCTGCATTTTGCACTAAGCACCACTATACTGTTTATTGGTTTAATTTAGCAGTCTGTAATGATTTGGTACCGAAAATGATAATGCGAAAGCTAATGCTAGTTTGCTAACTAGCTAACAGCTGCGGTCGTCATTTCAGGTAAGTGCACAATGGCCGCGTTGGTACCTACATTACCCACAATGCAACTTGCTCGTCAATAGTTCCATCAGTTAGGTGTGTTATCAAAAGGGTTAATGCCCGACGAGGTGTCCATTATCAGGAATTAATGGACGACGCAGAGGCGTGAACTTGCCATGGAAACCCGCTGTGGCCGCAGTGTAGAGAGCATAGCGACTCTGATCAGTGAAGGGAAGTGAGATGATGGCTAAACGTTACGTGATATTATTCAGAAGATGATTATTTCAGAAAGCCAGTGCTCTTCTTACCGCTTGTGTGTTACAGACTCTGGTGGTCAGAGGATGATGTGCAAAAAAACCCCCTTGAGATAGGTTATTACTTTAATGATTTATTGGCGTTCATGCTCTCACACCGATGTCCCGTGACGGTCATGATCTGACGAGTTCCCAGGCCGGTGTCAGAGAGCCGACCTACAGCTGTGCTCCGGAGGCTGTGATTGGTGTAGACCCGCGACTCCTTGTGCCGTTTCTCCCTTTTCTTTCATTCTCTAACCTCTCTTTTTCTGCATCCCAGTCATCAAAATGATCAAATTCACCAAATAAATTAAATGAAACGATAAAATAACTCATGATGCCCGTTGTAATCTGTTGCCTCTGCTCTGAGTCTCCGTTGCTGTGGTTGCAAACTAGCAGTTAAGCCAGTGCAATAATTTAGAACGTGTCATCAGGCAGTTTAACCAGAAAGTCTTTTTAGCTGTCCTATAACACCTTTTAACGGACACCCTGCAGCCAATCAGAATTGAGTATTCACCCAGACGATGGTATAATAGCTGCTAATGCAGCTTCAAACCGCTAGCCACACGTAGACATAATGAGTGGGCTACAAAGGTTTGGTAAACTCACTTCTCTCTCGGGATGTCAGTGGTTAACAATTGATCAGTTTACTGCCTGGAATATTTGCCAGGTTCGGATAACAAACCAGAAAATGTGCTGCCCACCTGATTAATGTAGGACCAGTGTTTACTTTCCTTTTAGCTCTGTTTTGGTCTCTGCCAACTCTGATAAATCTCGCTCTGTAGCAGCTCCTTCCTGCACTTGGTCACTAGCTAGTTGCTTGCTTTTTCTGTCTACTAGAGTCAAAGAACATCTGACCAAAACAATAAGCTAAAAGACGCCAAAACGCTCTGTGCAGCTGAGTGAACCCCAGAGTCCAATGAAAACTCTCTTTGGATTCATCACTACAAGTGACACCTTTGTCAATATAGTCATTTCATCCATTGGTATGAGAATATTGATTTGTGCAGCTTTACAAAGTTCAGTTTGTTTTCATCAAACACAGCATTAAAGACAAAAGATGGAAACATACAGCTACAGCGAAATATTGAAGCATGGTTATAGACCCAAGATGTGTCGAATTCCATTCACTTTGACTCTAAAGACGAAGGTGACAGTTTGTAAAAGTTCTGAGCAGGGTTATTGTGAATTCAAGGTACTTTCCCATTCATTTCAGCACAAACCATCTCTTTGTGCTTTTAAGTTTTTGCAGAGTGTTTTCCCTGTGGACTCAACTCCAGAAGTGCAGAGAAAAAAGTGTTTGTTCATAAGACCCTGAACTCATGAAGGATAGGCGACTGAACACCGAAATAACCCTGACACAATAACTTTCTGACATAATGATGATCAAATATCTAAACAGAAGACGTTATTGTAGAGATCTAATCTAATTCGAATGTCTCAGTCAAAATGAGACACAGCAGATGAAGGCTGTTTTAGGTCCTGTACCCTCGTGGAGTTGATCTGTGTGTAAGGGGCTATAATTCATAAGATCTGGCTTTCATCCAATCGGCATGCGGCGACCACAGGTGCAGGACAGCCAGATGAAAAACAGCGTAAAATCTCAGCTGTTGCTTTGGCTCTGGTCAACAGAAATTGGATGATGAACTGTTACAGAAATGATGCCAATTGCTGTGGAAGATTTAAATACCTGATAAACAGTGATGGATTATACCTGCATTTCTAAATGCCAGCTCCCTGCAAAAATTAAATTTCGCCTTATCAGTGCTTGTTTGGATGATGTATGATCGAACATAATCTGTTTTAGTTTTATTTGCTTTGCTTTTTATCAGTGGAAATTAGAGTCAAATAAGTCTGAACAATTAAATGTACTGAAAAGCCATTCAAATGAGAATTTATTGTAAATGAGCAGTAACTAACATCTTGTTTTCCCCTGTAGTTCAAAATAAAGTTTGGAACTTACTGTGAAACCCCCTGATGGATTAGCACGGGCTAAACATAATACGCTGCAGTAAACAAATTGCATTACCTCAAAGTGCATTGCCTTTGAAAAGGGGTTGACACAATTATTCAGTTGCAAACATATTTGCATATCAGGTTCCCTCTCTAGAAAAAGCAGTTTAGTTCATCTTTTCTATTTTTTGTTTCAATATATCCTTCTTTTTTGAATATTTGAAAGCCTCTACTGTCATAATCTCATGCAAAGTACTGTGAAAAATTGCACGTAAGTGTTCTTCTCTAAAGTTCAGCTGCCACCCC
Source organism: Epinephelus awoara (assembly GCA_035609425.1). NCBI lineage: Eukaryota > Metazoa > Chordata > Actinopteri > Perciformes > Serranidae > Epinephelus > Epinephelus awoara. The sequence goes on along the minus strand of CM069296.1, from coordinate 32,283,755 downwards.
AGAGGTTTGAACGTGTCACAAAATGGAGTGAGAGTGGGAAAAATGATCCGCAGCGCAGGCAGGATTATATCGGCGCTTGGCAGATTGAGGTGATGCATTAAAAAAAAATTAGAGACTAAAAGACTGACTCTGCTGAAGACAATGAAGTCTCAAAAATCCAAACTGTATCGTTTAATCTTACTCCGAGCTGTATTCACTAATATTTCTTTTAAATGTGTGAATGCAGGGAAGGCAGTGATGTAACTAAAGATGTCTGTATGGTATGAATTTATGTCCTCAGATTTCTTCTTTAATGATATGATGTCACAGGGTCCATGCATCAAGTGTACTCAGTGCTCACTGAAAAACAAGTGGTTACACTACAGAGAAAATCCACTGTTTTAAAGTGGAAAAAAGAACCTAAAAATATTTTCATTCTTCGACTCCGCGGTGCTGAAAGACCACAGATGAAACAAAAGCAAGATTCTTTGTGTGAGACTCCCTGCAACTTAAAAAATGTTCAAAGACTCGATTCATGAATATTTTACACGATGTGCCAGAACTTCATCTGAACATCTGAGTGTACTGGAGTCCATCAATAGCCTATCTGTCTTAACACCCAGGCCACACAGTCTCAGTCGCTCTTCCCCCTTTATTTGCCTCTCCCTCTCCCCTAACCGCCACACACAAGGCCACCCATTCAAAGACCCTCCTCATCTACCCGCAGCAGTCCCCCGAGGTGCCTATGTAGTATGTACAGACCATGCTGCCTGGGATTGAAGTGTGAGATAGGAGGGAGAGCCAGTGGGGCTCGTTGCGTCTTTCTCTCTGATGACGAGGCTCTATAGGGAGTCCTTTGACACCCACTCTATGTTGTGCTCACAGTTTGATGATGAAGGCTTGTTTGAGAAAAATGATGGTGGATGGAGTTTTTTAGTACTGGTTTAATATTAATACTTCAGACTTGTATAACAGACTTTGGGGCCAGTTGTTGATACAAAAAATGTTGGAGAAGTATCTCTTACTAATTGGAATATTGCAGTATAGCTCAAACCCTGGAAAAGTTCATATGAATGTATTATGTTTCCAAATAAACTTATATGGTTCTGTAATTCTTAAACTTGCAAGAAAATACCTAAATCACATAGATCCATTGGACTTTTAACGGGTGGTATCATGCAGTTTTCAAAAGCATACCCAGCCAACCCTGAAGTCATCATAATCCAGTGCTTGGGCAGTGACTTGCAGCGTCAGACACTGACAAAACCCAGATGCTGGAAGAGAATATGTCAAAGCTGAGAACCATATTGGACTGGAAGATACACAGATAAGAAAATATTTTGCCCAAAGCAAATATGTGATACCAAATACATTTCAGGGTTTCACAATAACAGAAGAAATCTTCTCGAATCTTTACGAATTGTTGTATTTATTAGTGGTTACCAATTAACAACAAAGATTAAAGCGAGGGTAATGTCATGATAAAATGAAAACTGTGCAATACTTAGTAGGAGTTTGCCTACATCCTCTTACAACCCAGTCTCACTCCTAAGTTGTCAAAATCCAGCACTTGGGCAGTGACTTGTGACGTCAGACACAAACAAAAAAGCTGTCCTTTAACGTCGGCATGATACGTGTCTGGTTGCTGTTATAGTTTAACAGTGCTAAAGCCCAAGGAGGGCGGGTGGGACGGGTGGTGGACGGGTCCAACAAACACTGACTTTCAAACACTGACTTTCACCTGGGAGAGCGGTGTTCACGTCCTGTAAGATTATAAAGCCAAACCCTGTTCTTTTTTCCTAAACCTAACCACATGCATTTGTTGTTGAAAATAATGTCAATTTGTGTTGTTGTACTGATGTAGTGTGTTTATTTTGAAAGAGACTGTATGTAAATGGTAAATTTCTTGTGAAAATGGAAGTGTGCTTTGAAAGAAGACAACGCATGTTACAGGCAGAATTTGACACGACGTCCCTGAAGGTCAACAACTAATGCATCCAGGGTACCTTACACTTTGTATCTGGACGTCAAAAGTCCATGACCAAACATTCATATGTGACGAGGTCAGAATGAGAATGTGTAGACCCAGCTATTACTCAACTTTAATACACTGTTGATTCAGTATGCAGAAAGATTAAACCCAAAGATGGACTACCAATCAGGAAGAGCAGGTGACTGTCTGTACAGACTGGTTTGTACTAACTCAACTAAAGATTTGTTGAGTATGCACCAACCAAGTGCAATAATATGAAATGAAAAGGGCCTGAATGTTGGCCTTGCTATATTTCCTGACTTTGATGTACTGAGACCTAGTTTTAAGACCTTATTTCTGTTCTATTCTCGTTACCTAAATACAAGACCAAACATGTTTTCTGAACATTACGTTTGATAACGGGAGACTTGTGTAAGGGTTGGCTGGTCGATGCCATTGTCAATGGATGTTATATCTGCTCACATCCACTGGGCTGACTGCTCTTTTTGTTTTGCTTTTTAAATCACTGGTAACATTATATAAATATCATGGGCTCTGGCAGGCAGGTCAAAAAGTGACAACCCGGCGTTCCAAGTACGTTATTAATAACTTACAAAAACAAGTGCGCAACAATAGTCCACCTTCCACTTTCTCTTCCCCTCTCCCTGTCACTCTTTCTTAAACATACACACACACACAAACACATGTTTGAGAAACACAACGTGATTTTGCCTAGCTGGACGTGCACTCTGTCCTTGTGCCTCTGTAATGCAGTTTACAGTGGTTTGCATGTTGAGTCGAGTGGCTGATGAACGCATGTGTGTGTTCGGCTTGACCCCCAACCAACAACCACTGCAATGTTGGTTGTAATATACTCAAGGAAAAGACATTTACATTTTCACAACTCTAAAAATTGTTTTTGAATGGCCCTCAAAACCATTAGCCTCCCTGCACCTGACCTCTCAGACCTCAACAACAGAGCCATCACACAGGGCACGCACAATAGCAAGAGACACTCATTACCCACTCAATCCACACTTGACATTACTTCAGTCTGGCCTCAGATACAGGACTTTAAAAATTGAGGAAGATCTGTTTCATCTCTTCTGCTACATCAGCCTTCATAAAATACCCCAGTGAATTATATGTGTGGAACTCGTGAATGAGTGTGTATGTGTACATCTGGAGTATGTATAGCATGTATTTTAACGTTTCTCTTGTAAGACATGAACATGTGCAGACTGTGAAAACAAATCTATGTAGATGAAAATCAGAGCTTGACTTATAATCAGGGTTCCAACCCAGTGGTTCTCAATCAGGAGTCTGGTAATCCCCAGGGGTCCTTGAAGTAGCTCCAGAGATCCCCAGAAAAATTGGGAATTGTTTACTGTATTTTCATTATTCAATTCACTATAGAACAGAGCCCAATGTGAAGAGTGACTATTCTGATCAGAGGAAGGACAAGGACAGACACAGGAAGTGGCCACGCTCAGCAGTCAGACATAAGTCATCTTAATTTCCAGGGCTGGTACCTGCGGTTATTCCACAGGCTAGTTGATAACATGTCGGGCAGGAAATCCAAAGTGTGGGATCATTTTGAGAAGGTGAAGGACGAACCCAGGTGATATGTAAACTCTAGCCTCGCGTCACCAGGCTCTTCATTTACAGGGAAGAGCCTGGTTTTCATTCACTCTGAATTTTGTCTGGATTCTGGTTCCGGTCTAGAGAGCGGATCCGGAATTCACCAAATTCACCAAAGTAAAAGTGTTCACCAAAGTAAAACTTTAAATTCTGGCGCACCATCGATTTGGGGTGATGAGGGGTGTAAGAAAATCGATTAACTTAATGGCTTGGGCCTGTCTTGTAAATTATATTCTTTAATTAAAAAGTTTCACTGCATTTTTATTAGCTTGGTGCTTTTATTTTGAGGGAAAGGCGCATCCATCGAATTCTGGATCCTGTCTCTCTCGCCCTGGTTCCAGTTCCTTACCAAAACAGCCACTAAACAGCCCCAGACTATGTAAACTCATCTTCACTGGTCGACTACAAACATGACGGATCATCTGAAACATGGAAGTAGCTACATGCCCATTAGCCACTTAGCACAATCACTACTGCTTTGCCCACAGCGTCATTAACAGGCGGCTCGCTCAGTGTGTGACGTGCACTTGTAGATAAAATATAGGCCTATATTAATGAAGGCTCATTAGCACGGTTTTGTATTTCTCTGTAATGTAGCACAGTGTTAACAATGTTACTGATACTATTCTTTCTCACATCTTCAACTCAAACCATTGTGTTGCCCCGCCCAGAATAAATGATTTAATGATTAAATTAATATTGTAAACATGCGGGCGACTAGTTGACTCATGGCCCTAAACGATGACTATTGGTCGACTAGGAAAATTCTTAGGGTGCTTTCACACCTGCCCTGTTTGGTTTGGTTCAATCGAACCCAAGTTCATTTGCCCCCTAAGTACAGTTCATTTTGGCTGGCGTGAACACAGCAATCACACTCAGGTGTGAACCAAAACAACCACACTGAGACCTTCTTGAAGAGGTGGTCTCAATCCAGTGGTGAGAACGTGTTCCGACCTTGATCCAAACCAACTGCAGCTGCAGTACACATTATGCACATTCAGCATATCCAATGCATCAAAACATTGTTTTCTAGTTGGAGCCGCGCCTCGTTTTCAAACTGTATGTTTTGACTAAAATGAACAATGACAGCAATATAGTCCACGATGAGCAGCGCTAAAATCAACCTGCGCAGTTGTCCCTCCATTGTGACATTAGAAAGTGTCACATTTATCTTGCAAGTGTACTCTTCTTCAATGTTTTGTTTACTTCCTGGATTTTTCCCCCCATGAGAACATGAACCAACTCCAGGCAGTTATACAACTTGATTGTCATGAACTTAGCACAGGTGAAAACAGGACTCAAATGCATGACTCAGATACGGCAAACAAATAAACAAGGTTTATTACCAGGCAGGGTTCGTTACACAAAAAGGCAGTCAGATCAGGCGAAGGTATCCAAGACGAGAGACAAAAGGCAAGGTCAAAAAACAGGCAAGGTTCTACACAAAAAAGGCTATGACTGTGACTGTGAAGGAATGCTGGTACGCGAGCTAGAAACATCGACGAACTGGCAACAAGACAAGACACAAAGGGGAAATATAAGCGGGACTAATGGGGAGTGATTGGACACAGGTGTGGGAGACACAATCAGGAATCAGGTGCACACAGACAGGGAGGGGGCAGGGCAGACAGGAACCTGAAACAGAGACAAGGGTGAGTGATCACAAAATAAAACAGGAAGACAAGACATGAAACATGAGGGAGAAAATAAAATAAAATACTTAACAGGCGAACCATGACATTGATAACAAAAATAATCCTCGAGTCGGACAAAAGCGAGGAGTGGGGGGTTATCGGGGCCCTGCAGCTCATTTTTACCCTGGGCCCCTCAAAAAGTTAAATCCGTCCATGTTAAACCCTTTCTGGAACATGGGGAAAATGTTGTATGAGTCATAAATTGTGAATATTATCCATCATAAAGTATTAGTTTACAAGTCAGGGCAGTAACTGCTGCAACTGCAATGGCAGCGTTTTGGTTCTTCTCTCACCATAATAGGTGCACGATAGTGACTTTTTTAATCTCCCGTCATCACAATGGTATGTAATGCTTGAGTAATGCAGCAGCACAGTACTGACTGCAGTCAAAGTGACAGGGTGAGTCTGTCACATATGATGGTAAAGTGAGGCAGAGGGAAGGAGGGCTGATCACGCAGAGCTGGCACAGTGAGAGGAGAGACGCACATTGTACTTTGTGCTGGAGAAAAAGGGGGAAGCGCGCCGCTCCTCTCCATCACGTTTCACTTTTCAAACACTGACGGGGAAACAAAGGAGTCAGGATGTAAAAAAAAAACAAAAACAAAAAAAAAACCTGTCAGAGGACATCCACGAATCCCGCTGCAGACCGTTTTCTCTGAGTCTTGTGGTCCCACACACTCGTTCATCCTGCTCCATCAGCCGCGTTTTGGCGCTCTGCTCGGTGCCGGAGTCTGCCCACCCACCGACCGACAAGGAGAGGAGAGGAGAGGTGCTGCTCGCTGCTTCATCCCGCTGGATGGATCCTCTCACTTGTTAACTGAGGACTCGATCTTTAGGAAAACTCTGATTCTGTTTGGAAGAGTTGGGATTTTGTTCCCCCCTCCACTTTTATCGGTGAGGGCGTTTATGTGTTTCCCTCCATTCACTTAATATTCTAGAGTAGAATATGAGCAGCGGTGCGTTTAGATAGTGAGCCATGCGCATGGGAAAGTACTTTCAGTGCACCAAACTGTATGTTACTATTATTTTAAAGGTATGTGTAAACATTCAAATGACTTTTAATGTATTTGTCCACTAGCCAGTATAGGTCAGGTTATTTCTAAAATGATTTATATATTTGTTTTTTAAATAAACCCAGTGATAATGTGAATGTTAACATTACAACATATATAAATCTGGAGCAGTTGCCTTCTTATTCCGGTGCAACAGGTTTGTGTCAGTCCCTGACAGTCAGTGCGTCTGCTCAGGACAGAGACAGTGGGTCTGCACTTGTGTCTTCACTGATGCTGCTGATGTTGTTAGTGTAACTGAGTGACCGCACTGTATTCACTGCACATGTAGCTGTCTGTGGGCTGGAGGTCAAAACAGAAGTAATTAGTTCACAAACGCAGCAAATTGGGAGCAGTCTCAGTGAAAATAAACTCTTAGATATCAGCTGAAATATATATTTCATATGATTTCTATGTTGAGGTTGTGGGCTCAAACCTGAGCTCCACCTTTACCTGTGTGCTGCCTGGGTTGGCTCGTAGGCAGCGCGCTTTTGTTGTTGACACATTCAAGCTTTTTCCCTCAAATTTGGATGACATTTTGGGTGGACTTGGACTGAAAGCAGGGGAGAGTGACTGGAGATTTAATAAGTAGGAAAACTCATTTGGAGCTCAAAATGTCATGAGCTTTTCTAGTGCCGTGATGTCAAACACTGATAATGTGGTTGATCATTTAGTGTGCTGCTCTTTTCAGCTTTATCTTTCCGTCTCTTCTCCCTCAGATGTCAGTTGATTTTGTGGAGACTCGGCTCTGAAGGTGAGGAGGACTACTTTGAAGACTTCACGATGGCGGCTGGAGTAGCAGCGTGGCTCCCTTTTGCCAGGGCAGCAGCCATCGGCTGGATGCCCGTCGCCAACTGCCCCATGCCTGTTGCCCCGAAGGACAACAGTAAGAGACAGGATGAACTGATCATCCTCAATGTCAGCGGCCGTCGCTTTCAGACCTGGAGAACCACTCTGGACCGCTACCCCGACACCCTGCTGGGCAGCTCTGAAAAAGACTTCTTTTACAATGAGGAAATCAAGGAGTACTTCTTTGACCGGGACCCTGATGCCTTCAGAAGCATCCTCAACTTCTACCGGACAGGGAAGCTCCACTACCCCCGCCACGAGTGCATCTCAGCCTACGATGAAGAGTTGACCTTCTTCGGCATCATCCCCGAGATCATCGGCGACTGCTGCTACGAAGAGTACAAGGACAGGAAGAGGGAGAATATAGAGCGACTGCAGGATGATCAGGAGGAGAACAAGGACATGAAGCTGCCCAACATGAACTTCAGGGAGACCATGTGGCGGGCCTTTGAGAACCCCCACACCTCCACCATGGCCCTGGTCTTCTACTATGTCACTGGTTTCTTCATCGCCATCTCGGTCATCACTAATGTGGTGGAGACGGTGCCCTGCGGTTCCACCGCCAACCAGAAAGACATGCCATGTGGTGAACGCTACACTGTGGCGTTCTTCTGCATGGACACCGCCTGCGTCATGATATTCACAGTGGAGTACCTGTTGCGCCTGTTTGCCGCGCCTAGCCGCTACCGATTCATGCGCTCGGTGATGAGCATCATCGACGTGGTGGCCATCTTGCCGTACTACATCGGCCTGGTGATGACCAACAACGAGGACGTGAGCGGCGCCTTCGTGACGCTGCGCGTGTTTCGAGTGTTTCGCATCTTCAAGTTCTCCCGTCACTCGCAGGGCCTGCGGATCCTGGGTTATACACTCAAGAGTTGTGCATCAGAGCTGGGCTTCCTCCTCTTCTCACTCACCATGGCCATCATCATCTTCGCCACGGTCATGTTTTACGCAGAGAAGGGCTCCAGCTCCAGCAAGTTCACCAGCATCCCAGCCTCCTTCTGGTACACTATTGTCACCATGACGACGCTGGGGTGAGTAACAGACATATGCACACCCACACACACAGGTAAATACAGTCACACACATGTACACACTGTAAGCACCCTTCGTCCCTCGTGCTGCTTTACTGTATTTGTATTAGTCTCAGAATTAAAACTATCGATTCTGATGTTAATAGATGCACTGGGTGGATTTTTCTTTTTTCTGGAAATTGAATAATTTATGAAAACCACTTTGAATTTCAAATGAGTATTAAGACAGCCTGTCCCCTTACTTCAGCACGCTGCAGCTTATTTGAGGCTGCCATTGTGAGTAATGGTGGGAAGTGTGGCATTTATCTACCAGCACAAACACTCGTGGCATTTTGTTTGCCTCACTTAGAGCTCGCCAAATAAGGAGACAGTGGCTGAATGCATACAATACATCTGAGTGCTGAAAAGATGCCCAGATACTACACAGATTTGTGTGTACACTAAGGACTCCACTGAGCTATATTTAGTGTTTCTGTCTTTTTCAAAATGTATCTTTTGCTTCAGACACAGAGCAAAGCTGTGACTAAAATCATACTGATCAGGTGTGATTGGTCAGATCGTTCATAATTATCCAATAAACGAACAAATCTTAATCATATTTCCACCTCTGCACCCTTGTGAGATTAAGCTGATGTGTCTCCTCATTATCTTTGGATGAACAGTGGTTTAGTTTAATTTTTTTTTTCTTGGTGCTGTACTCCTGTCCTCTGAATTGGGACCACACTAGAGGCAGGATTATTTATGGCTCAGGCATTCGGCGTGAAAATGCCTTGTGAGGAATTAATTTAACTGCATTATAAAGTCGGATCTGTCTGCCGTGTGCCTGGAGGCGAGGTGTCCCATGAGATCTCCTCTGTCACCTTTATTATGATTCCCCTCTGTTCTTAATCTTTCACACAAGCTCGCTGAGATCCGGCGCCATGAATGGTGGGGTGAACTTGAAAGTGTTCCCAAAGTTTGGCTGAGTGAAGTATTATGAAGGCACAGCGGAAGAATAGTTATGAGTTCCTAAAAATCAGTTTTTCTCCGCGGCTCTCTTTGTAGATAATGCAGTATATGTAAATGCAAAACTTGCCGTTTGGAATAACGTGGCATGACAGTAAAAATGAAGCTGATGGCTTCAGTAATAGATATCCCTGATGATAAATGACTGTCAGTATGATCAGTCAGGAAAAGCATTAAAAGGATAGGTTCACTTTTTTGAAGTCTGTCTGAAAATTAAAAGCAGTAATTCTACTCATCTCATTCCAAGGGTGTCGTCTTGGTCAGTGGCCATCGGAGTCTGATTCTGATGCACAAGGCACCCTTTAGCATTTATAAGAGAGGCAAGGGGCTTTCAGATAACTCCAATGTAAAGTCATTTGCGGTGTAGTATAAAGAGCAACGAAGTCCGAGTAGGGTCAGAGGGTGATGGTAGGGTCAGGTGGTGGATAGTTCAAACAAACACAGGACTTTCACTGAGGAGGCCGCTATTCATGTAATGAATGAAACTGACTGGTTACTACTATGTTACATAGTTAACATCATGTGACACATGTTGTTACTTTACTTAAGTTACATAACAAACATACTTATTTTAATCCAAGTCATAATCTTTTTTCTCAACCTAACTAAGTAGTTTTGTCGCGGCACAGTGATGCAGTGGTTAGCATTGTTGCCTCACAGCAAGAGCATTTTGGGGGATTTGAACCCCTGGGTGACGGAGCTTGCATGTTCTCCCTGTGTCAGCGTGGGTTTTCTGGGGGGTACTCCGGCTTCCTCTCACAGTCCACAGACATGCAGGTTAATTGGTGACTAAATTCTGGCAACCTGTCCAGGGTTTACTCCGTCTCTCACCCAGTGTCAGCTGGGATAGGCTCCAGCCCCCCACGACCCCTTACAGGATAAGCAGATATGGAAAATGAAAAGGATGAATAAATAATGCATGTAATGAGTGGAAATCGACATGCCATCCCTGAGCATCCAAAACTGACACTAGAGGTAAATTGACAAATTGGGAGTGAGGTGTTGCCATGACATGATTCCAAAGTTTGTGATGAGTGACAAAATCCACTGTTCTTTTTTTGTCAAAAAATGCTTTTTTAAGGTATTATGAGGCTTCAGCAGTTCAGTTAGACAAGACATATGGATGTCTTCCAAAGGCACAGTCTCCAGCTGTAACTGATGATTATTAACACCACAGAGGAATCTGTTTGTATGATTGATTGGTACATTAAATTTTAGAAAATAGTGGAAAATGCTCATCACCATTCCCCAGAGCTGAAGCTGGTGTCCTTACATTGCTTCTTTTTTTGTCCAAAACTAAATGATATTCAGTTTTTAATTCTACAAAACAGAGAAAACCAGCATTTTGGAAGCTGGAATCACTGGGGCATTGGTGGCTTAGTGGTAGAGCAGGTGCCCCGTGTACAAGGCTGTTGCCGCAGCAGCCCAGGTTCGAATCCAGCCTGTGGCCCTTTTCTGCATGTTACCCCCCCCCCCCCCCCCCCCCCCCCCTTCACACTTACCTGTCCTATCTATTAAAGGCAAAAAGCCCAAAAAATCTTTAAAGAAGCTGGAACCACTGAATGTCAAGGTTTGTCCTTGATGAACGACTCACTGGTACAGTCAGCGATTCTAATCCAATACGCTGTTTGTCACATTCAGTGAAAGGTGTCCGCTCTGTGCCGTCGATACAGCAACAAGGGGCATTAGTGCTTGTGCACAGTATAGAGGAAAGGAAAGGAAATGATGGGTGCAAGAGTGACGATAAATGCCATAAATGACCAGAGGGATACCGTGAAACTTCGGTTAACAGCCCAGGCTATTATTTGCTTAAATCACTGAGCTCAACGGGCTTATATTTGAGACAGGCCTCTATATGGGACCTTTAATCCCTTTAACACAAAGCTGTTGCTCAGCAAAGATAGGAAATAAGATCAAATTGTTTATTTGAAATAGTATGAATATTACTTGTGTAAAAATTAGGCTTCGATTACCATTAACTGTGTATCATTAATTTGATCTAGCTCCAACAGACAAGGCATCGAAGAGAGAGGGAGTTACCACACCCAGCGTAATCAATCAATCAATCAACCTTTTTTATTTAGACTCCAGGTCCATTAAAAAAGACAGACAAACATACAATATTTAAAAGACAGTCATACCAGTGTTTCCACATAGCAGACTGGTATCGTACAGTACTGAGGACAGGGTTAGTCAGCATCATTATAATGGCATTACAAGAACTGTTAAATTGACATATAAATTTGAATATCATATACAATACTTTTTATGATAAAACCTTTTTGATTCTTTTGACCTGAGAACCCTTATGGGTTATTGGCAACCAGACCAGGCCTCTAATTGAGACAGGCCTTTATTCGTCAAACGTGTTGCCACACCAGGCTAGTGAAAGGAACTGGGTGTTAATTGAGACTACGCCTTTAATTGAGGCTTTATGTGGAGTTTAAATATCAACAGCCTTTGCACACTCCACCTTTAGATGATTTATCGGTTATCCATTATAATAGCTGTCAATAGATAACAGCTATAAATAAACCAATTAAACCAAACAAAATACAAAAGGTAGGCGGGTACCTGCTGCTGCAGGCACAGGTGAAAGAGCGCATTCCTCACCAGATGGCACGTCCGTTCAACAAGGCGTAACGCACCTTCATATTCGCTATTATATTCCTGTCATGCAGCTAATCAATTCATCAACAAATTGCAGATTTTTTTTGGTACAGATTCTCTCTTTGTTTTCTCTCTGCAGCTCTGAGAGGAAACACTGTGGAAACACAAACAGAATTCAAACCAAAATGTCTGTAACTCTGGAAGATGTCCATTCAATTCATCCAACTCACACTGATATTGTGTTGCGAAGGAATCTCCTCGCAACCACTATGGACAGTAGAAACAATTATGGCAGCTAATAACTCCATGCATATGATCATTTGGGTATTGATTTAAAGTTAAAGGCCTTACGTTTCTGTAATTACCTCTCTATGTAGCACTTTTCATAGCCAGTGGCAGAGTCCGCTATTCCCACGCTGGATTTGAATTGCAAACCAGGACTGGAATTTTAAGGATAATAATAGACTTGTAAAATGTGGGTCTATCCTTTAACTATTAACACGGATCCACATTGCCAAAACATGTGTTTTACAGATATACTTCTCCATAATGGACCACAGACTGAGAGCTTTAAACCCTGTTAATATTGTGTCAGAAGTGCTCTATTTTCTGCTGTGTTGATTACTGAGAGTGATCTGCTCAGAGACTAAGAATACTGAATAGGCGTATGTGTGGGCTGTCATGTTGCACCTCGTTTGACCTTTCAGAAGATACCTGGTGATGTGACCATGTGGCTTTTTTTTTTTTTTTTTTTTTAAACGAAGTGTGCTTACTTTCCCTGTTGAGGATGGACTTGTGCTGCTGGCAGACCTGAAACTCTGCGTCCTTTTTAAGGTGACTTATGGTAGTTACTGCAGTCGTTTTGTCTTGGGGCTACAATCAGAGTGTCAAAGACTGGTCTTTTCACGAATGAAGACGTGGAAACTAAATGAAAAGTCAAGTGTGGATCTGCAGACCACAATAGCTCTATTAGTCTCTCTACAGCACAAGGGCTTAAAAGGCTGCATGACCCTACCTGTGCTACAGTATTTGTGTGTGTGTTTGTGTGTGTTTGGTGTGTTATAAGAGGGTCTTTTGTATCATGTATACAAAAGGATAGAGATGCAAAGGTGAAAGCATTATGTAAATTGTGAACCCTGCACAGTGTGTTTGAGTGTGAAGCCATTATGTCCGACACACAATGGGCAGCAGCACTGAGAGTCTATACAGCTGCGACAATAGCGATCCTCATAGCTAACCAAGGACAGTCATTTAAAATCAGGGAAACTGTGAATTGGTGCATGTTCAAGGCTCAAGCAATCATTCTGTGAACGTTCAGGTTCAACATGTTCTCTCTACACAGCCTCACACTAGCATTTTTAACATGTTTCTGCACCAGATCAAACACATAAAATCCAGAACAAATCCTAAACGAATACAATATTGTATGTTCAGACTTTCTGTGCTCCTCAGGGACAAAAATCTGTTCATTTTCTGCTTTTCCAAACAAGATGTGACCACATTTCTTTGCTGATAAACAAGAGGAAAGCTTAATTTCTTACTGGAAAAATTCAGAATGTTTGGGATTTTCAACACAGGCAAAAATCTAAATTTTAAATTGACACATCTGAAATGTGCTCTGCACAGTATCCAGCTGTTTGCAGCACCATGCACTGTAACCTGCTTTGATCGAAACAACCAAATCACAAGCTTTTCTACCCGTGAACATAGAATAAATATGTATAACAGGGTAGTACAGCCTTTGTCATGTAGAACTGCAACCCACGCTAACTTAACAAAAGCAAGTAGGTGAAAATAAAATATATTCAAATACTAGTGCTTAGTACACTATGTGCCCCCCTGACCTCGTCCTGCTTTGTTAATGTACGGCGAGGCTAATCTGGTCATAATTACAACTGCAAGTGAACAGCCAGCAGCTTTTCATAAGGCTCAGTGTTCCCTCCTGCCTGTCGCCTGTCGATCTGCTCACCTGCTGAAGGGACATATGCCGAGGTGATGAGGTCACCAATAACCCATCTGTCAATGCACATAAAACACCACGGGGGAGAAATATCAAAACTGCAGTACATGCAGTACAGTGCATGAAACAAATCCCAGTGTACATTTCCATCAGTTTTTACTTCCATATCACAAAAAAAGCTGCAAGCTTTCATCGGATGTGCTGTTGATATACACAAGATACTAGAATATGTTTTTGGCTCACTATATTGTTCATATTAATTCAAATCCAAAGCATGGAGACTAACACATGCATGCACACCAATCTGCAGTCTGCATTATCCATCCACCATTCAAACCCTCCACCAGCTGATACATCACTAAACTTAATGGGAAACTTCAGTATCGTTTAACCTGGACCATTTTGTTCCATGCTGTTGTGTCTAAAGCTGGATTTAAACTTGTGGAGAGCCCACACCGTAGTTTACGCTGTTGTGAGCATTTATACTTGTGCGGTGGTGTGTCTATCTCACTCTGCAGTTACACCTCCAAAATACTAGTCAGCAGTGGGGTATCTGATCTGTGAAGTGCTGTAAAGTTGAGTTGATTCAAAACACACATTAAACACACATTAAACATGGATTAATTGTGACAATCTCAAACACAAGTACACAAATCCACTTTACTATAACTCACAGCATTCATAGACAAAGCACAAGCCTATGGAATTTTACATTGTATAAATTAGCCTAGCGACTAGCGGCCATTTACTATACTCATGTGAAGCCAGGGACAACAGCAGCATTTAACGTTACAAAATTCGGCTCCATTACAACTCACAAGGTTCACTGACAAAACAACTGTCTTATATTAAACACGTTTTCCAAACAAATATAACATGCTAACATCATTAGCACAAGCCTATGGCATTTTACATTGTATAAATTAGCCTAGCAGGAGCAGAGCTTTCCTCTGCTCATATGAAGCCAGGATAAATCACACTCAAGACTTAAAATGCTTATAGTTACATTTGACATAGAGCCTACACTGTATCCTACACTGTAACCTGACATGCACCTCTCCAGATATGTAACTATATGTCATATGTTACTATAAGCATTTTAAGTCTTGAGTGTGATTTTCTCACAACACTGGGAACAGCACAAATCACATGGAATCAGATTTTTTTTTGTTCTGATTTTGCCCACTTTTGTACGTGGTCCTTCAACAGATACACGTCTGAGTTTTTGCAGTGGAACCTCAGTCTGAGCAGTCATATTGGAATAAAGTAACTTTTCCATCACTTGCAGAAATTGAGTGTCTTACTGCCACAGTCTTGAGAGGAGATGCTGACATACAGTTAAAAGTAGCTCTTAACGTCCTGAATTTTTGACTAAGATCTGTTAAAGTGAAGTGGTGCTGGCCTCCACTTCACATCCACTAATAAATGAAACTGTAAACGCTGACTTTAGTGGCCTCCATGTTTACTTCTGCGTGACAGCGTGCTGCATGTGACGTCTTTGTTATTGTCCCTTTGCTGATATTGGCCACATTTAAAAAATACTGTGAACAGCCAAACAAAAAAAGAGATCTGAGCAATAAATCCAAATTTAGCTCTAAGGCAAAGTGACTAATGGAAGGAGGGACCAAGTGTGTGCACCTCAAGGTAAAAATACACAGGTGCAAGACAAAGTATAATTCACTGTAGGTCACAAAGTAGACCTGCACACTGTAAGCTACCTCAAGAAGATCAGGGTTTCTGCTACATGTAATTGTTGGTGGCGCACCGCCACGGCAAAATAAAAGCCGCCACACCTTCAGAATGCTGATTTTTGTCATCATCTGAGCAAACGGCACTGAACTTTTCTGTGCTCTCATAGCTCCTTAGCTTTGTTTTAAACTCGGTGAAACTTAACTTCTCATCACTTTGTTTAACATGGATGGAAAATGGCTTAAATGAGTCTGGCAGGCGCAGCCCGGCCCTCTAACTATAATTATGAGCCCGGGCCGGTTTAAACGCCGACATTTTTTGTAATGATACGAACGTGGACATTGAAGGCTGACTCTCGTCTTTCTTTCCATGGCAAGCCTTCGTCATGTGCCTCTGAAGTGTCAAGGTCCCCGTCTTTTTGCTGTCATATACCAGCATCGTGCTGCACTTGGTACACTCGACGAAGCCAACACACACGTTGTCACCTTCAACAACACACTTGTGTGCGGCCAGTGGCGCCGTCAAGGGGGGGCCATTTATTAATTTGTGACACCTGCTACCTGTTTACCATGCCTAGGGATTAGGCTACAGTTGTGTATATAGTTGTGTAGTGAACTAATAGTGTATTTATAAAAACATTCAGTTTTAAGTTGTCATAATTTCACATCAATACCCCCCATCCCCACCCGTCATCGCCGGAGCCCTCCCCCACAGTTTCAAAAAATCCTGGAGGAAACCCTGAAGATGAAGGTGAGGGAGATCTTGTGGATCCAAACATTGCCTTAAAAGAAAAGAGAAAGAAAAGACTATTCAGAGCCGACAGTGTGCAGATCCTAAGTGACTAATGGGAACAGCAGTTTTTGAAATTGGTCCAGTATGAGCGCTGCAGCCACAGACAAAGGCTACAATGTAATCTTTGGGGCTATCAACACCGTCACTGTATGCTCACTAAAAGTGCTTGTTTTTTGCTACTAGGTTCAGATTGTTATCATAAGAGTCTGGCAGCATGATGGAAAGGACCAAGGAGCAACCTCCGAGGCTGAAAAATGAAGCCAGTGCAGAGGTGCCATAAACTGCAGTTCATCAAATGACCACTTGAGGCTTGCTCCAAAGCAGACTAAATCCCCATAAACTTAAACAAACATGTTTACAGCCTGATAGAAAAAAATGATTTTTTTTTGTCTCAGTGGCTTTCTTTAACATTCATGACAACTATACAGAGGGTGATTTTTTTTTATATATATCTCACCTGTTTACATTTTACGAAGGCCCAAAGCTAATATTAGGGCCATATTTAAGGGCGGGGCCACTTGAATGACAGACTGTCTGTGAGGCATTTCATCACTCCCTTTAAATGCTGCTCTTACCTTTGTCAAACCCAATTTAAAGAGTTGGGCTGTGTCGAGCTTGAGCTCAAAAACTGTAGATCCTACACTTCCAAGGTGGCACAATTATGGCAACCAGTAAGTCTGTGTGCATATGGCCATATTAGGATTGATTTAAAGTTAAATTCCTTAAGATTTTGATGTAACAAGCCCTATTTTTTATTTCTGCTGGCAAAACACGAGGTGGCTTTTTTTTTAAGCAGTCACAGTATTTGCAATGTTTTTGCCACAATAGCCAGTTCTTAAAAATGTATTCAGAAAACAAGATGTGTCATTTTAGGCATTTTTGACAGTGGATCAGGTTTAAATATAGCAAAAAATACTGGAACAAGAAGAAAAAGCCACAGTGAGCTATTGGATGAAGAGTTACAGGCGACAGGCGGCACACCTTCAACTCCTCAGCAAGGTAGTTAGAGAAGACGTCCCCACTGAACGGGTGTGTAGTCCACAATCTGTGTTCAAAAATGTGGCCTCTGGCAAAAACACACATTCACAAACAAACAGACACATTAATAACTGTGTAAACAATTTATTAACCTGACAACAGATCACATTTAAAAACAATATACTGGATTTGAGATGACGGTCTGCATCAGTAGGAGAATTGCCAGCTGACAGTCAAGTCTTTAACATTTTGATCATATTCCCAAAGAGCACATACACATTCATATGCTGATTAATTCACACACACACACTCACACACACATATATAGTTATTGCCTTTGATCTTGTCTCGCCTTTATGACTTGCCTCCCTGCGTCCTCTCCGTGTCTGCATGAGCCCAGACAGCGCAGCGCAGCAGTTCTGGATAATGTGCTGGAGCTGAGGGAGATGAGGGGGGAAAGGGACTGACTGGCTGTATAATCAGCCACTTTCACTGTCCAGGAACAGGGGTGTTAAATCAACCTCAGGTGGCTGATAAAAGGATCTGGATTGAATCTCAGCGAGGTGCGCTCCCTGCGGCTGCCTGCCGGCTCCTCGCCGCTGTTGGAGCCGGCCGGATACACGGTCATTGGCATCAGTGGGACAGGATCCAGAAGATTGATGAGGAAGGAGAAAGCCCTCTCTCTCCGTCTCTTTCTTTCTGTACCTTTCTTGCTCTTCCTCCCCTCATCCCCCCCCGAGTCTCCCAGGGGAATGGCTATTTTGAGAACAGGCTCAGTGTGTGAAAGGGAGTTATCTGTTTTAACTATAATCTGATACACGATACAGACACAGTGGACGAGAGCAGTCGTTTTTTACCTGCGTGACAGGTGCACTGGAGGCGAAGGTTCGCTGGCACGCCACCGGCTCTCCCAAGTCTCCCACGCCTCTAAAAACATTATTAACCCAATAATGAGAGAAATATTAATGAGGTGTGCATTGAAATCTGACTCTGGTGTTATAATTAGAGTGATTCTCCCAGTTGTAGAGTCCTGGTCCTGGACGGAGGCTTGTTCTGTAGCAGAAAGTGAGAGAAAATGTTGTTATGCATGTAGGTCATGTTCCCATCTCTGCCTTAATCAGTGGCTATATATAATCTGCTTCTTTCTTCAGAGAGACTTTTAGCTCGCTCCCCTCTGCGCTCTCTGCTCAACATCTCTATTAGACGATGTGGACTGGGCCTAGGGGCCGAAGGCAAGAAGAGGGAGGTCAGACGAGTCGGGCCTCGGGTTCACAAGAACTCTGCTGTGCAGGGTTGAGCCAAACGAGATGGCAAAGTTAAGCGAGAAGGGCCAAACAAAACTTTCCTTGTATGACTGTCACTTTAGTTTTGTTACAGTGTCCACATTCGTGAGCTGCACTGTCATACATACGCACAGTGTACGGAGCACATGCTGCAGCTATTGATTATTTTAATAATCGATTAATAATGCGATGACATTTCTCAGTGAATCCATTGAGACCAATTACTGTAACTTTCCATGTCTATGTCTGTGTAGCCACAAGCATCCTCAGGACATAGAGTCCGTCATCTGCCCCCGTCTGCTAGAGTCAGATACTGTCTGAGTAAACACGTCATCAGAAGAGGAAAAACAACAGCATCAGTTATTTCAGCACAAAACCAACATGTTTTACATTCACGTGACAACAGAGGTGACAGTTGTGATTATTTTCATCCGGTGCGGAGCAGGAAGTAATGGGATGTTGTTAGTTTTGAGGTTTGGACATATGATGCTGCCCTGTTGATCGAGGTCTCAGTTCAGATAACGCTTCAGAGAATGTGTCATTCTGGAAGGTAGGTAAAAGGAAGTGTCATGCTATTTTAACAGTGCCCTGTCCAAGTCTTTTCTAGAGTTATATCCATTCAAGCAATCTTCGTAAAATAGAAAAAAAAGTTCCAAAATGGTGGAAAATGCCCATTACAAGTTCCCCAAGTGTAGGTAGATTCATCAAAGTGCTTGTTTTATTCAAGCTAGGGATGTCGGTATCAGTTAATGTTGCTTTCGATAGTCCGAAGTGTGCTTCTGCTTCTCAAAGCTCCATCCTTTAGAGGTGGTAAAATTTTAATGCTTTGTGGGGTAAATGTCTTTTTTTTTTTAATGTGTGCGTTAAAAAATGTCGTGGTCTCCACTGGTTAGCTAACTTGGCCGGGTAGGAGCTAACTAGCTGTACTGCTCACTTTATTATTTTATTTTTTGTGTTAGCTTTGCTGACAGACAGGTAGCTGTGTTGTCATATGTCTCGACCTCTACAGGCTAGCTAACTTTAGCCTTGGCCAGGTGGGAGCTAACTAGCCGTACCACTCATTTGGCGATTACTGCTCGTAACACTGTCTCGACCCAACAGCATTGCTGCTGAAACATAGTGGCCAACTTCTGGCTGCCCCCTTATAAGCAGCTTTCTTTTTTATTTTTGTGCCTCAAAGCCCCCTTAGCATTGGTAACTATGTTAGCACCACCAGTTGTGCTGACACTGCTAACGGAGCTAACAAAACTAACAGTGATAGCATAGTCAACAATGCCAAAGGGGTTTTTCAGCTCGAAATCAAGGCGCTAAAGATGCTTATTTAATAGAGCGGCCTGGGAGACCGGAGGGTGGGCACAGTGTTTCAACAGCAACACTGTTGGGTCGGCACAATGTTACTAGCGGTAATCGCTGAATGAGCAGTGCCGCTAGCCCTCTCCCGGCAGACCTGGGTGGTGCACAGTGCTGTAAATTCAAGGAGTAGCAAAAGTGACCTACAGACTAACATACGTAACTGGTCAAAAGTATTCTCAGTGGTTAACCTATAACCGTAAACCGTTGACATCCCCTAATTCAACAACAATCCAAAACCAAAAAGTACATAGTTACCATCTATCCATTTTCAACTGCTTATCAAAGCTGGGTCGTGGGGGCAGCAGGCCAAGCTAAGTATTCCACACATCCCTCTCCCCAGCAATGCTTTCCAGCCCTGGAGCCTCCTACCAATACGACGTGCCCAGAACACCTCCGGATGTCCGAGCTCCTCACCCTATCTCTAAGGCTGAGCCCAGTCACCCTTCTCAGAAAACTCATTTCAGCCACTTGTATCCACGACCTCATTCTTTCGGTCACTACCCAGAGCTCATGACCATAGGTGAGGGTTGGACCAATATATCGAAACCTTTGCCTTCTCAGTGATATATTTGAATAAACAGCAGTCAGACTTTGCACAGGCTTGAGTGACAAATCAACTACCAAATTTTATAGAAAATAAATTTTCTTCTTCCATTTTCTGTTAACTGACAAACCATTTCAGCACAATGCACCAACGTTTTTTTTTTCCCATCTTGTGCATCAACATTTCTCTTGTTCAGCCCGACCGTTTTGAAACGGGCATCTTTCAACAACTGATAAGCCGAGTTCTTTGTTTTGAAGAAGTTTTGTGTGTTCCTCATTAATATTTTGGTAAACAAGGTTAATTGTGTAACCTGACCACTGATCTTTGTGGCACTGTGAAACTACAATAAGAGAGTCTGGAGCATTGAGTTTGGTGACAACAAAGGAAGCAGTAATCTCAGGCCTGTTTTTGATGAAAGGTATTCTTAACTGTATTCTTAGCTGGTTACCCGGCTCTGTGTAAAGGGATTAATTAACACTGGGTAGAACAAAGCATCTCATGCTGGGGAGTTAATCAGGAGTCTGTTTGAGTATTTTTTAGTTTTTAAAGCATACATGTAATACATAAATTAATCTTTAACTTCTGTGATTAAAATACAGTTCATCAATACAGTATGTGGTGTTTGTGAAAATTGGATGGGTGTGTGTGTGTGTGCCTTTTGATTTATTTGATATGTAAATGATTCTGTGAGTATTTGTGTGTTGTGTTTACAGATAATAATGGATAATTGGTGAAAGGATTGTGGAGTTTTATGGCCAATTAATTCTGGAATGACATACATTGTTTTGTTAATTATTCAGGATCTTTGCGGCACGATGAAACAGAACTGGGATGTTGAGCTGCGTCGTTCGTAAGTGGGAATGTTCCCTCGCACAAATCATCAGAGGTTGCATATTGCTGGTGGTTTTCTATGGCAGCCTGCTTGCAGATAGGATTAATGGGCTATTTCGCTGCCTTGCTGAACCCCTGGGGTCAAAACGAGTGCAGCTTGTAGGAAATTAGAAATATTCCTGCCTTTATCGGGCCAAGATGCTCTTGGAGCCAATTTCCCAACACAAGGCTCTTTAATAGAAACCTTTCTAATGATAGCTGTGGAATTTAATTTAGCTCCAACACGGGTTCATTTAACACCTAAACTCATTTAAAAAGAATTAAACTTGCAAAGGATAGTGGTGTCTGGGAAGCTTAATGACCTCTGGTCTTTCTCTCTATTCCCCTCTGTCTCTCTTCCTGGTGCGGTAAAATGACCAGAGCTTTTTCCCGGTTCACCATGTGCTCTCTATCACACACTACCTTCAGCATACACACATGCACATTCACATCTAGTCTGCCGGCAGCAAACGAGAGAAACTGGCTGATAAGGCTGCAGTGCAGGTTTTTTTTTTTTTTTTACTTTTTACAGTAACCTGCATCAGTGCCTCCATCAGTCACCTTTTTGGGTCAGCAGCAGCACAACATGCACAAAAATCACCTGTCAAATAATCAAATCAGATGCTTCTGCCTGAGCTATGATGCTGGCACAATAGTAGCAGTCACACTGACACAGCAGCAGCTCAGGTAACGCCAAACAAGTTTTCCTCAGAGCACCATAAAAGCACTATCATCATCATGAATGTTGTTGTAAGCTACTACAGATTACTGTCATTTTATTATGCTGATCTGTTCTGTACGACATCTATTGCACGTCTGTCCGTCCTGGAAGAGGGGTCCCTCCTCAGTTGCTCTTCCTGAGGTTTCTACCGTTTTTTTTCCACGGTGGCCACGGTGTGTGAATGTGTGATAGTTGTGCTATCATGACAGCCTGTCACAGGTTACAGCGTGATGATTAGAGGAGAAATGGCAGAGCATAAAGGTCCAGGTGGGAAAAAAATAATTTTGGATTTTGCTAAAAGAAGGAAATCACCTGTTGATTTATAAATATAGATTCCAGGGTACATTTTTGTATTTGGGAGCTGTTTATATGTGTAATTTGTGGTAGATTTTATTTTGTTGAACTAATAATATTGTAACAGAATCTGAATCTCACTCTGAGTTACTGTAGAGGTGAATTTTATGTTGGTTTATTTGTTTTCTATGAGAAACCGAAGACAAACTAACACTAAGGAGCTTTATTCAACACTCTTTTTTTGTGCAGGCAGTTGTGGTCTTGAAATAAAACCCTGAGTCCTCTTTGTCTGAGAGCGAGACAAGGCCGAGTAAAAATGCTTTCGAGTCTGAGATGAGACAAAGAACTTCAAGAAGTTGTCATGAGACCAAGACCAACTGAGTGGAGGTGTTAACTTACAGGGATCAATTAAATACCACACACACATTTCATAACAGCTAAATAAAAGAGCATCTCAACATGAAGTCTGAGTCCATAAAATAAGAAGTATTTACTGTATGCAAAGTTCAGAAGTTCATATGATCAACACCATGAGGTCTCCGTCAGAGCTGCTTGTCAGATGGTGAAATAGCTTGTGAATCTCCTCTCCCCAACCTCGGATTAGGGGGGGGGGCGTCTGTGTCCAACCATTTCTGTAACTTTCCAAAGCCGACCATTTGACATTCACATCCACTTCACTTTGTGATTGGCCAGCTGTGCGGCGCTGAGAAAGGAGCCAGGGTTTTAACCAAGTGGCAACCTCTGAGGCGGAAAAATGAAGCCAGCGCGAAAGTGCCAAAAACTTGAGGCTGGATCCAGAAGCCAGTTGATCCCCAAAGACCCCCATGTTAAAATGCCCAACTTTACAGCAGAAAAAATAAACAGGTTTACAGCCTGGTACAAAAAGCGGTTTTGTTCCCTATAGCTAGTTTTATACCTTATTTCTTTAAGGTGTATTTAAAGGTAGAGCCACTTCCAGCGACAGGCTGTCTGCGAGGCATCACCACAGTCTATGAGTCAAATCCAGCCCTCGCTCTTCCACCAAATATGGTCTGGCTCCAAAAACCAAGAAGGCAACAGCCAAAATGCCAAACTCAAGGCTTCAAAATGAGTCCATTAGTCAATAGGTGATGTCGCGCTGGCTGTATCTATTTTTTTTTTATATGGTTGATGGTTTTAACTTCTCTCTCAAGTTATTTTCTTATTTTTTCCACACTTAATTTTTCACTGTGACTCTACCCATAGTGGCTGTCTGTCTGCAAATGTGCACCATTATCCCCATTTTTGAAA
The DNA here is from genome assembly GCA_035609425.1 of Epinephelus awoara. NCBI lineage: Eukaryota > Metazoa > Chordata > Actinopteri > Perciformes > Serranidae > Epinephelus > Epinephelus awoara. Next base: position 32,260,166 of record CM069296.1, on the reverse strand, counting down.
AATATCACAACTCCCCCAGTTTTATGACAGTCATCTGCTTTGAGTGTCGCCATTTAGATCAGGTACAGACACTTAAAATGGTTCAACAGGTTAAAAAAAGAAGCAGTTTGCAGGACAACCTGTCATATGACCCACTTCGTTTTGATCTGGCTGTTAGCAGTAGCTTTTTCCTCAAAGACAAACAACATACAGAACCTCATGATTGACGGGTGCAATAGGCTTCATTAAACTTCCATCTTCCATAAAGCAGTAATTTATTTATTTTTCACCACTTTGGGTCAGCAGAAAAAGCTGTAAACACCAAACTGACATCATAACATTACCAAGTTTTCATTGCAAACATGTTGGCATAGGGATGGGTACCAAAAGTCGGTAAATTATCAAAGACAATTGTATTGATAAGCTCCGACGTTATCAGTTCTTTTATCTGTACATTTTGGTTAAAAGACCTCGGTGGAAACAAGGTGACAATAACAAATTACTTGAGTTGACGGCAGCTACACTCGTTTCTGCACATGAGCAGAGAGGGAGCAGGACAGAGGACATGAGGAATGACTTACGCTTTAAAAAAGAATTCACTGGTTCAGTTTAAAAAGATTAAGGTGACACTTTGCATGCATCTTTTTAAGTAGTTTCAACTCCGGCCGTATAGACCAGCCAACATAATTTGCTTCAATTCAACCAGCTTCTTAAAATAAGTTGTCAACTGATGAAAACACTTAAATATAACACTGTAGAGTGTACAGTGACTGATATAAACTAAACTTCACTCAGTAGTGTCATGTTAGGAATGTAATTACTGTTGCTGCTCTAGAAACAACATTTAGTTATATTTAGAATATGAAATATTCTTGTTGTGAATTTATTCTTTATTAAGTTCATACATTTTCTAAAAAGCAATTATATCGAAATGAAAAGAACCAATAAGAGTATTGATAAAGTACTGAATTAATAGAGTATCAATGTGAGTAGTGGTATGAATAAAATCTTAATGATACCCATCCCTATGTTGGCAATCAGTTGCTTGTTTACATGTTTAACAGACATTTCCGCAACATCATCATTATTCAAGTATTTCTAGCCAACATGCAACTTTTTTTATAGCTCTGTTTTGGCCTCCACCATCTCCTGAGGGAAATGTTTGACTCTTTAGCTACTAAATGTTCCACTTTGCTCACAAACTAGTCGTTAATTTTATCTATACAGTGAATTCATCAGAGCTTTTTTTTCGCTGCAGACAGCTGCCTGCTGTGGCTGGAGACAGTGCTGATGAGAATTTGAGTCTGAACAAGAACAATAAAGTTGTTGGGCATAAAATGAAAATAATGAGCTGAAGACCCAAAAATAGTTTCCTTGAACTAACAGAACTGTGGAGGGATAATTTGTTCTCAGGGGTTTGTCGCCATGAGTGACACCTTAAACATAACCACAGTCTTATAATCTATTGTTAATATAAAAGATTATGTATTAACACAGCTTTAAAACTATTGTGGCATTTATAGAAAATGAAATCACAACTTAACTTGAGCACTAATTGTTTTCCCCGTGGATCTTTTCTGAAGGCTTTTCCTCAGTCGGTGTTTCACACCATCAGCGTAATAACTTGTGAAGTTTCTAATTCATTTAGTGGATTCTTTAATGTTCACATTCATCTGAAAACAAGCAATTTCGGCACCTCTGAACAATCCTTTATCCTTCTTCAGAGCGATCCAGCTTGAAAAGGCCGAACTGTTCACTTCTCTTTCTCTGCTGTCACCGGACTCCAATTTTTTTCTCTTTCATCTCTTTTCTTTCATCTCTTCTTCTCTTTCTAGCTGGAATTGTTTAGGACTCTCCTTTTGCCAGTAAGGTATAATGATTGTTTTTCATATTTGACTTGAGATAACAAAGCACAGAACTCACCACAGACTGTACAGTAAACACCAGCAGCTCTAACCGGTACATTATGTGCAGATATTCTCCTCACATAGTCAGAGCTTTCAGACAGCAGGACCTGTGCTTTGTTTTATAAAGAAGCTTATTTTAAACCTGTTAAAGTATCTTTTCTTTCTTTAACAAATCTCCTAGTGGTCCCCTAATTGTGATTCTGTCGTCTAAACAAAACTAATAGCGGTGTGAAAAGTAGCAGCCTTTACATTTTTGCAACTGGGTTGGATTTTGTTTCATGTCAGCTTACTCGCAGAAGTCTTTCTGCAGTAATCAAGAGCTGTTACCGACTTTGATCTCTCGTCTTGCTTTCCACATCAAACACGGAGACGGGGCTCCTGGTGCGTGTTTGGCGGAGGATGCCAACTTTTTTTTTTTTGTGACAAGAAACAGCAGGAAATTGTATTATAAGGCACCGCAAATTAACACATTTAGCACCTTTCAAACACGCTGCTTTTTAAGTCGTCTTGTTCGGTAACATGAAGTGAAAGCTGTTTGCTTGCCTGCTTTACAGACGTCTGAAATCGTCCGTGACATTTTTTCCTTAGTCTCATGTTTGATCTCACCCTTAGAGACAGTAGTAGCGGGCTGTTAGCAAAGTGGCCTTGGAGCAGAGGCACCGAGTCTCAGATGAGTGTGTGTGGGTGCTTTTGTGTGATTGAATGACGAGCGCTGAGGTCGACGAAAAGAGGAGAAGTGAGGGGAGATGATTTGAAATGTAGGTTAAGGGAAAGTCAAGAAGAAGGAAAGCACAGAAGAGGAACATGATACAGGATATAAAAATATCTTAACAATGTGATAGTGGGAGGAAATGGGAGGAGAGGGAGGAGAATGAAGAAAAGCAAGCGAGTAGTAGGAGGAAGGCGAACAGGAAGTGAGGGAACGTCAATTTAAAAAGAAAAGGAAGGAAGACAGACGACGTGATGCTATCTAACACAGTTTCCAACATGGTATCTCTGGATGTATGTATCGGGGCACAAAGGAGAACCTTGAATGACACGGCGTGCTCTGTACCCCGATTGAGCGGGTTATTTTTAGATACTTGGCCCTTATCTCACTACACAGCCGGCGAGAGTTTAGCTCAGAGAAAGGTAAAGAAAATGTACTAATAACCTTCAATGTGCTGTAAAGGAGGATACAGACGAGCAGAACCGTTACAGTTTCTGAGGGGACAGTCAAGGTTAATTTGACCGTGCGGTGAAAATGAAATGAAGTGCATAAAACAGCCAGAGGATCAAAGAAACTTTTGATTGTTCAAATAAAACTGATATCAAGCTACATGTAAGCGCATGTTTCACTGCCTGTGTGTGAGTGTGTGTCTTCTACCTGTCTTGCCTTAAGGGTGCATATGCCCACCTGACATTATGAATAATACCAGCATGTTTATGTTTTCCATTACGGACTCAAACGCCGCTCCAGGATATAGTCTCATGCCACCCGTTTCACCTCACCTTTAAATATCAATTTATATGCAGTCAGAGTTCCACAGATGAAAAAAGTGTGGGTTTTCTTACATTTATTTGAATCAAGATTTTTTTTTCAGATATCAGAACAGAAAGTGATGATGTGGCCGTGTTCATTCAAACATTCATGAAGCAAGAGATGAGATCCATTAACCAAAATGAGCTTTCTGATTGGACGGCAAAAGCAATCAACATTTGTGGGTTTGTTGTAATAAAGGTGCACGGTGCATTCATATTAGAGGGGGACTGACATTTATATTGTGTCATCATCGGGGAATGACATACAACAGAAAGGTTACTGTGATTGTTTGACCGACTCGAGTGGCAGTTTGGAGCGATAAGAGGGGTGAGGATCTCTGGGCACTTGATTCAGAGGGTTACAATGCGATGATAAAATGATTATAGATGCATCTTGATGCATGAAAGGTTTTGATTTCTATACAGAATTTATTTTCTCTCACTGTGTGACTGCTTGCCTCTTTTGAAACGTAGTGTATTTGTAATGCTTAATGTTAAAAAAGTATTTCACTGCTGGAGAGACGGACTTTTAATAAAACTAGGCTGTCTATGCAGTAGAGTGCTTTATGACCAGAGCTGGTGAAGATTCTTGGTCATCCAGGTCATGGTAATCCTAAATGCTATATTGGAGGCAACTGGACTTTGTTGAGTTTCTTGAAAAAAACCTACAACTATCAGAATGCACTGCGCTGCCATCATGGACCAATAAATGCTTTCGCTGGCGGGTGACAATTTCAAGTTGGTTTTGGGCGGCCTGTCTGAAAACAATATGGCAACCGGCTAGTTACAAAAAAATCTTATTATATATTATTATCTATATTATAGTTAAACTGTGAGCTAAAATTTATTTTTCAAAACATTTAAGGCGACAAATAGGCAACTTAGTAACAAAATCTTGGTTTTTATATGATCTAGTAACCTGGAAATCCAGATGCCCCGTCCCTCGCAAATACAAATTTGCTCCGCACGGGGATCTGGCCCTGATGAGCAGAGCCCGGTGAATTGCCATCGGACCAATCGGATCAGTCTATCTGACAGAGGTGGGCTCTGGGCGGGTGTAACATGATGACGACAGCGCTGCGCGAGAGTCTAAAAGTAAACAGTCAATATGGCAGCTGCTAAAGGACCGCGTCCATTCAGTTTAGCTTTGGAAGAAACGCTAAGCCTGCTACACTTATGTTTTTCCTTGAGAGAGAAACAGAAGTCTGCCCTAGAAGCCTTCGCTTCCAGGAAAGACGTTTTTGCTGTTTGCCAACGGGATACGGCAAAAGCATAATATATCAGTTAGCCCCACTGTTCGTCAAACAAATGGGGCTTACTGCAATGAATACATCACCTTGTTTTTTGCTCTGATTGGCTATCGTGCTATCCAATTGCGTGCAGCTGCATTTGAAATGCCTCAGCTAGTGCCGCTCCTTGGGTAGGAAGGGTGTATCGGTGAGGGCCAGACTCGAAATCTTTCTAGATTTGAGTCTTGATTTCCAGGCTAATGATCTAGGGCTGCCTTGACCAAGACTTTTCCTAGTCAACCAATAGTCGTCATTCAGGGCCATTAGTCGACTAGTCTCCTGCATGTTCACGATATTAATGTAATTATTAAATTATATACTATGGGCAGGGCAACACAATGGTTTGAGCTGAAGGTGTGAGAAAGAATAGTATCAGTAACATTGTTAACACTGCGCTACATTACAGAGAAATACAAAACCGTACTAATGAACCTTCATTAATATAGGCCTATATTTTATCTACAAGTGCACGTCACACACTGAGCGAGCCGCCTGTTAATGACGCTGTGGGCAAAGCAGTAATGATTGTGCTAAGTGGCTAATGGGCATGTAGCTACTTCCATGTTTCAGATGATACGTCATGTTTGTAGTCGACCAATGAAGATGAGTTTACATATCACCTTGGGTTCGTCCTTCACCTTCTCAAAATGATCCCACACTTTGGATTCCCTGCCCAACATGTTATTAACTAGCCTGTGGAATAACCGCAGGTACCAGTACTGGAAATTAACCTGATTTGATCAGCACTGTCTTGTTTTACAGCCCCTCTCATTCCACCCCTCGTTAAATACTGCAGCTTGGTCAGTGATTTCCACGTCAGACACCAAGGAGCTGTGCTTCTTGAAAGTAGGTGCCAGTAATGCCTAATCTGCAACAGTTTAGAGTCATGACAAACTTGCAAATGTCATAAATAGAACATCATAAGGGATGTGTGCAGTATACTTGGGTGAAGTCACTGAGATACCCAGTACCTGCCCCGCAACGATGATCTCAAACCAAGATTTCTTAAGATAAATGATGGTGAGACAATAATTTTTAGCTTCAATTACGCAACCCTATCTACCATGTATATCTTACTCAAGGTAAAGTGATATTATAATGTGTAAGGCACCAAGAGCAGCAGTGTAATGATTGCCGTAAGTGCTGGAAAGTGACAGCTCTCATCCAAACAAAAACCAACATGTCACTTCGTCTAACAGGAGAAAGCATTCATTTACAAACTCTTCAATAAGTCTAATAATGGAAGCGATGATTGATTGCGCTGTTTAAACACAGTTATAGAAGCCGAACTGTGGCACTGTGTTGATGTAAATTAACGTCATCGAGCCTTTTCACACAAGCTGCACTCGTTTACAGTTGCCATAAAAGGTATGTAAGGTGACTGCCCGACTGCCTGACCTGCATTTCATGTTTGATGCCTCCAGCTGTGCTGTGTATTAAAAAAAAACCTCTATGAGCCAAACTGGACTGAACAATGACTCTGCTTTTTCACCATGAAAAGCACTGACGAAGTGAGAAGGTACTGAGGAATGAAACAGATGCGTCTCTGCGTGCTGCTGTTGAAGGTGATGGTTGCAGAAACACTCGGAGTTGAATTACAGCCTCTTTGATAAGATTCAGAGATGATGTTGGAGTCCTTTAGCAATAACCCATCGCTGTGTTCTTTGTGGTTCAGCTGAGTATATTGGTTGTGGTCGTGGACGGACTGCTATATGAGCAGCAGTAATGTAACTAAACAGGACCACGTTACAGAGAACATCTCACACCTGTTTAGTCCCATGTGGCCTTCAGCCTTATAAAAGCCTGTGATTGCAGTGTAAAAACATGTTGATGAAAAGTAGATTCTTTTCTGTACTTCAGTTGCAGGTAACCTTCACTTTTTTATACTATGTTGCTTTCAGACATGATGTGCAAGACAGGAATGCAATGCACTCTGGTATGAAGCACCCACATAACACATATAATCTTTTAAATGTGTCCGTTTTATCAGTATATTGATTTATTTACTTGTGTGTTCAGCGGCTCATTCTTGTTTTCTTTCCATTTTTCTATAGAAGCATCTTAATGTGGTCCTCATGAGAGGACTTATTTAATGTTAAACACAATGAACATTATCTTCTTACAGCAGGAAACAACTGGCGACACAGTGGTGCAATGGATAGCATTGTCACCTCACAGCAAGAGTGTGCTGAGCCCTTCTGTTTGGAGTTTGCATGTTCTCCCTGTGTTTGGGTTTTGGGTTCATGCATAGGTTTTCTGCGGGTACTCTGACTTCCTCCAACACTCCAGAGACATGCAGGCTAATTGGTGTGAATCTGAGTGTGAATGGTTGTCTGTCTCTATAGCCCCGTTTCCATCAAACACTATCGGTATGGTACCTTTGGAACCAAAAGTAACCCTTCAGACATGGTACCTAGACCATTGGTCCGCTTAGCGTTTCCACCACAAACGGTAGTCTTAAATGTGGGCGGGGTTGTTGTCATTCACTGCTCACTGTATTTCCTCCTTTATCAGTCTGCACCCCATTTATCGTCCACAGATTTTTAGAACAAAATAAAACAGGCTGCAGGGAGAGTCTCTCTCTAAAAGGGTTTCTGCATTTAGTCCTTCTAAGGCAAGCTCTGGGTTTACTGTCACTAACACTAACAATGCTCTGCTGCGCTTTTTTTCTCCGAGTTATTTTTTTCTCACACTGTAGCTGCTGCGAGAGGCAGCAAAACATCCTTTCATTTTATAGTTACAGTCTAATAATAAAGCTCTCCACGATATGAACAGTGGTTACATGAGCCTCAAAACCAGCCACAACTCAGCCCTGAGCAACCAACATAAGGGGGACCAAAAATGGGGACGGTACGGAACGGTTCCATTGGTACCATCCACAACTTTTATAGTGGAAATGGAAAAAATGGGTACCAAACTGAACTGTACCAAACTTCCTGGTGGAAACATGGCTTATGTGTCAGCCCTGTGATAGTGTGGCAACCTGTCCAGGGTGAAACCCGCTTCTTGCCCAGTGTCAGCTGGGATAGGCTTCAGCCCCCCCCCCCCTCTCCAGCCAAGCCCTAATAGGATAAGCAGTTACGGAAAAAATGAATGAAAGGTAAAAACCTAGAAACCTTAAGTTGGTATGGTTAGGTAAATCAATCTCAGTATTTTGACATTAACATGTTTTTTGTCTCTATTTCTGAGGCATGGTGCTGTATAGACCAAACTACCGTAACGTCGTGCTATCGGCAACAGTCACTTCCGGGGTGGACAGGTGTTAATTGATTTCTATTGCGGAAACAGGTAAAATCAGAAATCAGCAAATTGTGTTTTAGCCACCTGAAAAGATCTACCTAAAAGAATCAATATTGGTTTAAGTGTACGCTACTTTTGGAATATTTTCTCTGCTCTACTTTGCACACTAACTGACAGAGGCAGCGGTAGATCAGCAACTCCCACATTCTGCAAAATGAAATTACTGTTTTTGTCAGTGGAGTGTGGCGGCTTTGAGATAACGGCTTCAGTTCCTCGTTGTAAAGGGCTGTCTGACAGAGAGCTAAAGCAGAGAAATATTCTAAATTTAGCTCAAACTTAAACTGATATAAATTTTTTTAGGTGGCCAAACCAACTGAGGTAGTGTTTCCTCTGTTTCATTGTATGTATGTGATACCCGCAGGTTATTGTAAACAAACATTGTGATTTTGTCTATAAAAACAATATACAGTCCATGATTATGAAGTTTGGGGTGTCGTGATTTGCTCACAAACTTCTGGATACCCTGTTGCCAAGCGTTCTTTTGCAGCGCACTGATAATAAAATTCAAAGCAGAGCTAAACAACCACTTCAGTTTCACTGATTACTGTTCAAACAGACCCAAAACCTCCACGACAGGCTTCATTCAGAGTCGTTATCCCCCATCAAACAGGCCTGCAGCCCCGTTCTCGACCACGTCAACATGACACATCTCTCTCGAAGTGAATCAACGGCTCTGCACTGCCAATTATGTTGACATCTCAGGGCTGCGATGACCTCTCTGTGTATTCGCAAAATAAGAATCCTCTCCGAAGCTTGTTATCCTCACATGAGCACCGTTACTTTGCTCACAGTTGCTTTTGTGTTCTGAGTTCAGGTGCTGGTGAAGCACAACCATTGTTACTGAATAGAGAAACTGTCAGAGAGGCTGTCTCTCTAGATGAATGTTTTTGTTTAGCTTTTATTAGACTTCACCGTAAAGATGAAGTGCTGCAGAGGATATAATGTGTCAGATTTAAATAAGAAACTGTATTAATCTTGATTACTGTTTTCTTTTAGCAGTCAGTTGGAAAGCATTTAGTTAGGGTTAGGGTTCATATGTGGTTCACAGATTAATATTTGATTTTAGATTTTTCATATGTGAGGTTTAGCTCTTTGCCTGCTTTCATGATAAATTTACTTTAGGATTGAATTGCCAAAATGTATTCGCTATAGTGGGTCGAACCTCTTGCAGTATTTAAAAGTCGTGATGCTCAACACGTTGAAGTCCTTTTTATTTGAGCTTCATGTAAATTGCTCGTGTCCTGTGATTTTTGCCTTCATCTTTATGAATTTGTGCTGTCATTCATGCACTTTTTTAAGCGCTGTATTTATATGTTTTCATTTTAGCCGACAGCCTGGTCAAAAAAAACCCCAAACAGGTAATTTATAGAGAGGCTGGAAAAGAGTAATCACAGCTCTTGCTGTGGCAGTTAAAGATGAAAACCCTCTGTCAACAGACACTCAAAACAGCAGATGACCATATGTTTATTTAGACGATGATGGCTCAGACAGTGTTATGTCAGAACATAGAGATCCATCATTTTCATTTCATTCTTCATTGTCCTCTGCATATACTGCATGCATGTTGATCAGAACAGCCATTAATCTCTTTCTAGAAGCCACGACGACGTTGTGACGACTGATATTGTTTTCACAATGTGAGTCTGTGTGAGTCTGTGTGTGTGTGTGTGTCATCATGGCAAAAATCTGGTCCTGGTGACACCTGTTGTGGCGGGAACTACCACAGGAGCTGTTTTGAGTTCTTCGCCAGGTGTTTGTGTTTAGTCGAAGTGTCACAACTGTGCAAGATGCAGTCATGGAAATTGACAGGTTTGTAGTTAATAGGGATGCTTGCTGCTTAGAAAATATATCAATTTATAAGGAATAAATTCAGAACTTGATTTCTGGATGTTTTAAATATAACTAAATGTTGTTTCTAGAGCAGGAACAATTATTTTTTTTACAACAGTTAAGTCACTATATGAATAACAATAATAATAATAATAATAATAATAATAATATAACTCATAGGTTGCGGGCCTCATTGCAAACATTATTAGATAGGGCACCCAGACTAGAGGAGAGCTTATTTACACTAGCAGGTCAGGATAAAATGCGTGAAACATCCGTGGTGCCTGGTATCAGAGGGACATACAGTTGGGTGTCAAAAAATCAATGTCAAATCTCTGAAGGATTTGCCCCAGAGGTAGCATGTATACAGGGGGGACCCAAGATAGACCCCTGGGGCACACCACTAAAGAGAGGAGCACAGGAGGAGGAAGCATCTCCCAGCATTACGGAAAATTACCTATTAGACAGAATTAATTTAAATTAGTTGGGGAAGTAGCCAGGATAGCTAGTTTCCACTGCTACAAAACATGAAGGAAAAATCACAAATCATTGTTTCATTCTTCAATTAAACCTTTTTATATTCACTCAAAAGAAACCCAAATTAACTGATTAGGTTAATAATCAAACTTATTTTTATTTGTGTTTCGCTATTAGCCAAACTAGCGTGCTGTCCTTGTGTGAAGCATAATGGTAGCGGCGGTGGATATGAGACTGCGGACAGACCATATTGAATATCACTGTTTATCATGTTTAATATCACTGCTTGTGGAACACATGTATAAATAAAGTATTCGCTTCTTCTCGCAAAGGTTTAATTGGACTTACAGTCACTAGCGTAGCTGCCGTCAACTCGAAATTTTCGAGTTATTTTCACCTCGTTTCCACCGCGGTCTCTTTGCTGTTCACTGACTTTACTCTGTGTCGTGTGTGGATGTGTGTGGATGTGTGTGTATGTGGAGGAGTTCAGCCCTGGCAGAGAGCGCAGGTGAGAGGCTGCAGGATGATAATTAATTAAACCAAAATATTAAAAAGTATGATAATGTCAGAGCTTATCAATACTACGCCCTCTGATAATTTAGCCCTGGGGCTCGTTTAATACCAAGTTTTGGTACCCAACCCTCGTAGTTAAGATCATAATGGTCGAGTTCAAAGATGGATGTGGTCTGAACAACGTTGCTGGAAGTATTGGGGGGTGGAAGTAGCACCCATGGCTCGTGAAACTTTACCAGTTTGTGGTTGTGGTTACAATGAAGGCTGAGTTTGAAGATGGGTGTGGTATGATGTGTTTGAACCAGTCCGAGCTAACTTTGTTTTATCATTTAAAACACCACCCTCTCCTGCACGCGAGCACAGTCTTACACCAGGTTGTTTTAGGTCCAGGAACTAGTTCTGATTCAGTGTTGGAAGGCAGTGGCCATGCAGTGGTACAATTGCTGGCACCCCTACACCCTGAGATTTTTTTGAGTGGCCCCGTGTGGCCACCTCTATGAAAGATTTCTGTGGGTGCCATCGTTTGAAAGGTGTGTGCCAAAGCTGTACGACCATGTGACAAGCACTTCTGAAGATGAATACTGACCACTTAAGAGAGTGTCTGTGATGAATGCTGTCATGTTATGTGTAATTGAAGGTGTCTTTTGCCTTTATCTTTCTGTCTCTCATGTCAGTCAGATGATGACTTGAGTTTGTTGTTGGCCCGAGAGATATTAGGAAAAAATTAATAGGGCCTCTCAGGAGATGATGGATAGCAGTGCCAACATGCTTAAATTCCTCCTATGACCAAACTTTTGACAAGTATTGAATTGCATCTATTGAATTCAGCCTGGTGACTTTATTAAATCCATTTAGATAGTTTAAATGTCAACTTGAATAGCTGAAAAAAAAATGTAGCTAGAAGGATATTAAATCTCCCACAGGCAGTGAGAGTCCTGCCCCAGCGCGGGCCACAGATGAAACCAAATGGCACATCTTTACAGCAGGAAAATGTGTTTTATGCTGCACTGTGAGCCACCTTCATTCCTCATCTGTGCTGAATTCCCACACTGGGTTGAATTTGGGTTTACTTGTGGAAATCTAAAAATACTGTCCCATGAGAGCTGTTCACTTTCTCATGCGTTTTAGCTTTGCTGCTGTCTCTTCTGTTGTTTAAAGGGTTTTGTTTTTACCTCACCAACACACAGCCATGCAAGTTTAATTCAGTTTGCCCATCAAAGAAACAGTTTTGTTACTGTTTCAATAGGTTTGGCCTTATGTTTTCTATCACCGTTACCTTGCATGTGGAGATAAATTTGACAAAAATAAGTCCATCCACAGAAATTATGACAGCCCTTTCAAAGCCATTAAAATATAATTGTGCAGTCGACAGGAGATAATGACGTACCAACTGGAGGAGTAAATTGACCGAGTGAAGTGCATATCAACTTTGGATTTAAAAGAGCTCCCTCCATTTCTGAGCATTTGATAATAAATAGCAGCTTGGGCCGGCAGATTGGTTCTCCTGTGAGCAGCAGAATAACCATGTGCCATGACTGTCCAGTGCATTAATTCACAGACACTGATGGACTCCTGTTTGGCTGCAGAGAGCTGCGTCGTGATGGACGTGTAACAGAATGTCTCAAATGTTCCATGAAAATAATAAATGATTGCACATTAAAAGCAGCCAGTGTTAACCTCTGATATATTTATTTATTATGCTTTATGAGGACTTTGTTTTGTCAGAAACTACCTTTCATTTTGATTTTATCATTTTGGTTTAACATTACTTTGTACTGGAGAGATGCCATAATAACACTAACATCTTTTACTGTTCATATATAAGGCGATTCTAAATCACAGCGACAAATGAAAGTATCAAATAATTTAACCTATAGATATGACAACAAATCATTCATATGCTCATTTCCAGTAATTAATAATGCTAACTTATACCACCTTTCAATAATTAAAACTATACAAACTTCTGCATCGAATCATCGCCATAGCCTGACCTTCACAGTCCTAGAAATGTAACTAGACATCACAGCGGCGCAGCCCTCCTGTCTATTTTTGTAAGCTGAAACCATTTCCCTCAGTGGAAACAAAGCTTTTATTTATATTCACAGATAAGAAACACTAAATTGTGAAGACAATAAAGCCTCCGCTAAAATAACATTTTAAGTCTTGTGTGTGATTTATCCTGGCTTCATATGAGCAGAGGAAATCTTCGCTGTTCATTTGGCTAATTTATATTATGTAAAATGCAATAGGCTTGTGCTAATAACGTTAGCATGTTGTATTTGTTTGGAAAATGTGTTCAGTGTAAGACAGTTGTTTTGTCGGTGAACCTTGTGAGCTGTAATGGAGCCAAATTATGTACGATTACCCAGCTGTTTTCCCTGGTTTCATATGAGTAGAGAAAAAGTCCACTAGCTGCTAGGCTAATTCATACAATGTAAAATGCCATAGGCTTGTGCTAAAAACATTAGCATTTTGTATTTGTGGGGAAAATGTGTCCAGATAAAGACAAGTGCTTTGTTTGTGAATGTTGTGAGTTATAGTGAAGGTGATTTGTGTACTTGTGTTTGAAATGGTCTCTATTAAGCCATGTTTAGTGTGTGTTTTGAATCAACTAAACTTTACAGCACTTCACAGAAGTAGCACTTCACATAGCACAAGAGCTGCCGGTCTACCGCTGCCTCCATTGGTTATTTTGTGTTATTGTGTGACTTTGGTGTTTTAAAGGATTCATCAAAGTCACACAAACACAAACAAACAAATCAATCAAAGCAGCAGCAGTAGACCAGCAGCTCCCGTCTTCCCATCATTACTGTTTCTGTCAAAGGAGTGTGGTGGCTTTGAAGAGCGCACAGATGGATATAATGGCTTCAGTTTCCCATCTGAAAGGGCTGTCTGATGGCAAGGTGGAGCGGTGAAAATATTCTCAATATAATGTACATTTAAACTGATAATGATTTTTTTTAGGTGGCTAAAATAGGTTTTGCTGCTGGCCCCGTCCACGCCAGTACATTGCTTTGCTTCTGTACTCCTGTTTGCTTCTCCAAACTGGGGGCGTGCCAACTGCCATCTACTTTATGTAATACACTAATTATGGATAAGCACCTCACACAATACCACTTAAAAAAATCAGAATTATTTATTTAAGGTGCTGTCCGATATACTGATGGCCGAAATACATAGACCACAAATGCAGGCGTCATGTAGGCGCAGTGGAGCTGCTCCACAGACTCTGTCATTGTAGCATGTGGTTGCTGTCAGCTTCACTGTGTGAGTATTGACTTTTACCAAGTGACATTTCAGTTGGTTATTGAGGATTTGCTATTGGCCTATATTAGCACAGTACTAAATTAAATAACTGGATCGTTACAACAGCAGGATGCATTAATTTCATTGAGTTACTTTAATGATAAATGTAAAAACACCCACAAGGTTGTTTTGCTGCTTTCCATTGCTGCTGGTACAATGGGGTATTCATTTTTATCATTTTGAATAGATTGAACTTGTTTGTTTATACAGTTCTATGTAGTTCTTACCTGTTAAGGAAGAAAGAAAAATAGACCAGCCACGTAAAATTATTGTTGTGTAGCGTGATGCCCACAAGCACGCGAACGCTGCTTCTGTGGTTAGTGTGGAAGCTTCAGTTGATTATAATGGACGTGCTGTACTGTAGGGGTGTGAATCACCAGAGGATCCACGATACGGTATTATCACAATACTTATGTCACGATACGGTATTATCACAATACTTATGTCACGATACGGTATTATCACAATACTTATGTCACGATACGGTATTATCACAATACTTATGTCATGATACGGTATTATTTCGATTTTAAATATTGCAATATATTGCGATCTGTTACATTTATATTTTTTTTTTTTACATTTTTTTTCCAACGGTAAATTATGTTAAGGAAAACATCTGTCTTATCTAACATGAGAAAGTTTTCAGTCTGTTCATCTCACTTCACCCCTTTTGCAACAACATAATGTATCTAGTGGACTGAAAAAGCAATTAATTATATTTTTCTAGTAGGCTACCTAATATTGATAATTTAAATAATTTAAAAAAAAATACTTGGTATTGTGTGATGATACGATATTGCCACACAAAAATTTTGCAATACTATGCTGTATTGATTTTTTCTCCTACCCCACTCTGCTGTGGGCAGGCGTGTCGCGTGAGACTGTATCCCATGTATTTTGGCCGCAAGGCATCACATTTAAAAATTCTGTTGGCTGCCCTTTGCATCCGTTGTTAGCACATATTTAACACATTTACACCCAAAGTTGTTTTATCACATTATTTGGATTAATTCATTACAAGAGCAAATATTTTTTGTTCAGACGCTCCTCTTCAGCTTCAACACTGTGGTGAGATTTGTTAGAGGTGCATGCTGCTGTAGAGTATGTTATGTTGTTCCACTTCTGTCTATCTGAGCTGTTTTTAATGCTAATGACAACATCAGGTCAGTTCATCTTCAGGGGTTGAAAGTTGAGAAGCAGTCTTTCTCTTTTATCATATCCCTCAAATAACTTTAGGTCTCAAGTTTAGGTCTCATTGCTGGCTCCGTCTCTTCACCCAATGCGTTCACGTAACACTTTAAACACAGTTTCTTTGCTGTGGCAATAAGTCACAGCTGATTTTGCCTCTGAAATCCAGCATAAGAAATAGACTTGACTTGGATTTAGGTCACAATAAAATGAAAAATAGCTTCCTGGTAATTCCCTGTGTCATTATATTACATACACATTTAACTTTTTAACCCACTTTTCATGTATTTTTAGATCAGTGTCCCAGTACAAAACCATGATATTTACGTCATGGTGTACCAGTGGGCATACATAAAACTAGGGCTGCCCCCTAATAGTCGACCGAACATTAGTCGATCAGACAGGTCATTAGTCAGCAAGATTTCATTGGTTGCTTAGTTGCAAAAAAAACAAGCAAACATGAAACAAAATCAAAACCTATATAAATGGACCATGTGGGAATTTGATTTGAAAGGACAGACACAGGAAGTGGTCAAACTCAGCAGTCAGACAGGAGTCAGGTTAATTTCCAGGGCTGGTACCTGTGGTTATTCCACAGGCTAGTTAATAACATGTCGGGCAGGAAATCCAAAGTGTGGGATCATTTTGAGAAGGTGAAGGACGAACCCAAGGTGATATGTAAACTCATCTTCATTGGTCGACTACAAACATGACGTATCATCTGAAACATGGAAGTAGCTACATGCCCATTAGCCACTTAGCACAATCATCACTGCTTTGCCCACAGCGTCATTAACAGGCGGCTCGCTCAGTGTGTGACGTGCACTTGTAGATAAAATATAGGCCTATATTAATGAAGGTTCATTAGTACGGTTTGGTATTTCTCTGTAATGTAGCACAGTGTTAACAATGTTACTGATACTATTCTTTCTCACACCTTCAGCTCAAACCATTGTGTTGCCCCGCCCAAAATATATCATTTAATGATTAAATTAATATGGTAAACATGCGGGCGACTAGTCGACCAATGGCCCTAAATGATGACTATTGGTCGACTAGGAAAATCCTTAGTCGGGGGCAGCCCTACATAAAAATTTACACCAGATATTTCAGTGCCTCTTCCACAACTTGCTTTGTGTAACTGTACTCTCGCTGTACTCTTCTGTTTCATCAGCATACAGAAGTTCAGCATTGAACTGGAATTTAAAGTCGAGACCATTTGACTCCCACATTCATCTCAGGCTTTTGCTTTCAGGGCCATTAAACTTATTATTGGTCTCATTATATTATTGTGTGTTCTTGATTTGCTTGTTTGGACACCACTGTGGTTTCTGAATTTTTCTAAGTGGCCCATAACGAGGCACCAATGTCAGCTGCACTTTTGGCTTAATTTAATGGCACTTCTTAGTGGCAAAGGGTCAAATATAAAAAGCCCACAGAGTACCCTGCTGCTGCTCATGACATTGTGTTTGTGCAAGCTCATTTTACTTCCATTTATTCTGCACAGGGGAATTACTGTTTGTCAGTTCCTCATAAAACTCTTCAGGAGATTGCATAGATTTGTTTTCCACACAGGCGTCACCTCACATCTAACAGTGATTGCCACTATTGATTTCTGGCGTTTCCATCCTCAAGAGAGCTCATCTCTTCTTGTTGTATCTCAACCTTTTTTTCTTTTAATAATTTAAAACAAGGGTTAGACAATGGGAGTTTTACTGAGGAGTAAAAATCACATTGTAGGGTAGATGTCACTCAGTTACATGAAATAGTATCAAATAAAGTTTTGAGTGCAAAAAGTTAAATCATTTTTGTTGTCCTACATATTGATGTTGAAATCCTTGTTGGTTGTCAGTCGTAATTACACTTAATGGCAACCGGGGACCTTCTGTAGACACGATTATCTTTAATGCCACATGTTACTGTATGTCATGTTAGTCAGTGGAGTCAGATCACAGACTCCGCTCAGCAGGCCTGTGACGTGAAAGTTTCTTGGCACTGGACGACAGATTAGACACGCACCAATTACTCACTCATAAGCAAATATAAGTAATTAATGTGCTAATCATTGTGGAATTAGCCTGGGAGATATGTTCAAAACACACAACAGTTTATCTGACTTTTTTCCCCCCTGCATACCTGCATAGATTTTTCTACCTTCCAGCAAGCACTAAATGAACTGAGGAAGTGTTAGGACACACATGGCCCCAGGTATGACAACATCAGTCCGTCCGCCACTTTGGTCCAGACTGAAATATTGCCATTTACATTTTGTACAGACATTCATGTTCGCCAGAGCATGAACCGTGCAGACTTCAGTGATCGCCTGATTTAAGTGCCGCCAAGCACATTTTTTTTACTGCAGTATCTGAGGCCATTAAATCACGATTATCAGTGGTAATGAGCGTCATAGATATGGATTAGGGTCATGCCATATCTACTATTAGGTTAAGTAGGCCATTATCATGCCATGAATGAAACCTTCTGCCAGGAAGGGACTTTCATGGGACTTTCTGAGTCCTATGTTTGAATGAGTCAAACACAAGACGCTCACTCAGGAGACTGAGGTTGGAGTCTCATGTGAAACCAATATTTATGCCCAAAGATAATGTTTTCTAAACCTAAACATGCCGTTTTGGCATCAAAAGCCCTGTTTCCACCAAATACTCTCAGTATGGTACCTTTGGCACCAAAAGTAACCCTTCAGACATGGTACCTAGACCCTAGCGTTTCCACCACAAACTGCTCCCTTAAATGTGGGCGGGGATGTCATCCCTAGCTGCTCTGTCCAGCACTCACTGTATTTCCTCATTACCGGTCGCACAGATGGAAGTCTGCACCTCGTTCATTGACCACAGAATGAAGTTGCACGGCGACATTTTCAGAACAAATTAGAACAGGCAACAGTGAGAGTCTCTCTCCATGGGATATTTAAAAATTGCGGGGGTTTTGCATTTGGTCCTTCTCAGGCAAGCTCAGGTGTTTAGTGTTGCAGGAGCCCACAGGAACAATGCTCCACAGCGCTTTTTTTTTTTCTCTGAGTGATGTTTGAGCATACCCGAATCCTTGTGCACTCATCAATCATCCACCCACCACCCACCCGACGTAATTATCTTCTAAAATTTAGAGACCCGCACCCAACCCACTCCAAACATAAAGTTATTGTATTTACATTTAAATTTTGTCCAGCTATTCGTGCTCATTCGCTTTTCATATAGGCGCATTTCCTTGACTTAAACAATTAAAATATTATAGGCTACTTTCGAATGTGGCCACATTTCTAATGTAAAAATTACCCTAGCCTAATATTGTTTGCTCTGTTGCCTTGTTTTTTGAAAAGTGCCATATAAGTAAAGGTTGTTGACCCTATGGGCCCGAACGACGCATAGTGCATCCAAATTCACACCTGTTCTTCTCTACGGATTTTCTCCGCAACCGTTCGTCATAGCGAGAAGCCACGCATATCACATGAAACAGTGGAAAAGTAGCTTTCCAAGAAGATCAAGCACTTGTCGGTAGTCCAATGTTTTCACAGCAAAAAAAATGATAAAGTTACACTAAAATGATGTATAACAGAGCTTTCATACAGCTCTGCACACACATTACTCTTGGATGGATTACTCACGAACGCAGATGCCACGCATATCGCATGAAAGCGCAGGAGCAGAGCTTTCCAGTGATACCACACACATCATTGTGCTGTCATCCCATCATGCTATATATCCAGATTAATTGTCTACAAAATAAAAACCTGACAAATTTCTTTACAATCCATTATACAGGTCTTGTTATCAGTCACTTCATATAGTGAGGAATATCGTATCTTACCACGTCTTAGGCTTGCGTGTGTTTCTCCCTGTCTATCCACATTTGTAGTCCAGCTTTCAAGATGCAAATATCTCCATATTGTCCAGTTGACACTCCTCAAACTTTGTATGACAAGACCAGCCACTTCACCTTTGCGCACCCAGACAACTGAGGCCTAATTATGCATGCTGACAGGGCCGTAGTCACCATATACATTGAGGGGGACATATTTTCATTGATATAAAAATTAGTAAAAAATACAGGCACATAGAAGGACATGTAATGATGGCAAATCTTAGCCCAGATTGTCCTGAAAAAACAAGATATAGCATGTGTATGTAGCCTTTATAATGACTGTGATATGAGCTTAAAAGTAAAGGTGGTAAAAATACCCCAAAAAGGCCTAGGGCCCAAAGGGTTAAATACGAATATAACTGACAAATCTACCCGCAATCCATCTGAAATTAATCACAATGTTAATTTTTATTGGCCCACCCACCCACGGATTGCAGATATATCCGCACGATTTGCATCTCCAGAATATATGCAGTTTGCATATCCCGTTTGAAATTAATATATATAAATGCTTGAAGATCCACTCATTACTAAAAGTGTATGTCATAAAAACTAAAGTAATGGTCAAAATTTTCAGGTGTGTTGATGGATTCTGACGTCGTTCTGATGATGATGATGATGATGATGATGACGATGATGATATATCTCCCTGATGATATATCTCCCCAATGATGGTAGCACCGAATCCCATTCTGTGCAGCAAAATGATTCCACCTCCACAGGAATATGTTAGCTAGCCCCGCAGCTACACCACCAGTCCTCCCCTGACCTCCATCTCCCCTCGGCCCCTTGCTGTACCGCCGCTCCAGGGGATTCAGCCTCTCTTCTCGCCCGCTCAGCATCCAACACCTGGAGTTCCTCATCTGTATGCTCCGGATCAAACAGGTATGGCTCTGGATCTGTGTCCGCTACAAGAAACTCTTCAAAATCGTGTTCAAAGTCATCCATTGCAATTACTATAGTCCAGAAATATTGCTAGGCTAAATAAACAGCTGAGTTTTGTTTACAGGCTACGTTTGTGCCTGCTCACCGGTGTATCCTCTCCGCGGATCACAGCGCCGGACGTACTGACCCCAATGCTAACCGCTGGGACCCAGCCACTGGACGTACAGACACAAAAACGATATCCATCATGTTGTCTCAATATGAAAATGGTAGCGAAAGAGCATAACTCCCAAATCGTTGGAGTATTTTTTTCAACATTTGGCTTGGGAACCAGATCCGCCACCATGATGAATCAGCTTCTTTTTTTTTTTTTTTTTGTGCGGTGATGACCTCTTCACTGTGGTAGTCATCACGTGACTGCGGTATTGCGGTGATGTGGTTATCAGTCAATTTTTTGTCCAGTATTTTGGTTTGTGACCAAATAGGCATGTTCATTTATAAAGCACATTTCAGCAACAAAGCAATTCAAAATGCTCTCCATGAAACATTGAAAGCATCAAGACAACGTGTTAAAGGAGACATTATAAAAGGACATTTAAAAGCAATTTAGTAGAGGACCAGAGAATAGAAAATAAAGAGTTGAAATATACAAACACAGGTATGAAGTACAAGAATAAAATTTCCAGTGCAGTGAAAAAAAAAAAGAATAAATATTTGATTTAATAAAAGGCAGCAGCAAACAGAGAAGTTTTCAACCTTGATTTAAAAGGAGTGAAAGTTGGTGCAGACCTGCAGTTTTCTGAGAGGTTGTTCAAAATATGTGTTGCACAGAAAATAAATGCTGCTTCTCCATGTTTAGGCTTGACTCTGGGGACATACCTGCACAATGAAGGACGCTTCGATCAGACTGTGTTTTTTGTGTTTATTGCTTGGTAGCCAACTGACATTAGCATTTAGCTTCAAGTACAGCCTCACTGTGCTGCTGGCGAAGCTGCACATCTAATATTTAGAGTGACTAAATGTTTATTTTTCTTGTTAAGAACACTATATAATTTCCATAAAATAGAGATTAGACAAATGTCTCTTTTCCACAAGAGGCTTCCTTTAATATAGCTTCACAAACTTGTGCTTGTTTTTCCTTCAAAACTGAACTTTGCGTACTGAGTGAACATTAATAAATCTAGTGGAATGTGTAATTAAATGCGCTCAGGGTATATCCTCTCCTGTTATTTGCACAACCTTCTCTTAAATGCATATGCATAAAGGACATCTGTGCACCTCACTGATAGCACACAAAGTGCACCTCAGATGTCTCGCCAACTGCGCTTCCAGGCTGGTGTGTCTGTTAGATAAGTAACACACACAGAAGGGGCAGAACACATCTAAAAGACGGCGCACAAGATGGAGTCAGTCTGGTCTTTACTGGGCAAATAAGGTAAAACTAAACTGTGAGAGGGTTTAGGATGCAGCAGCCCGCTGAGATGATGCAATGATGATCTAAACAAATAGACGGCGCTCAGATGGGACTTTTTTAAATAACCTGCAAGCCAATTCATGTCATGCAGTCATTTAAACAATCTGCTGAATATTCCACCCTCGTCACATGTCACAGCAGAAGGTATGCTTAATATGCATCATTTAAAGGGCCCCCACCTGTTGAAACACTGACCTGTAAGGATTTCTTTTTCTCGTTTCTGGAAATATCTCCCTCCTCCTCCTCATCCTGTTCTCCTCAGTGGCTTTGCTTCTTCATCCTGGAAATCCTTGACATCCTTTTTATGAGGTTACATGAGAGCTTCACTCACCTATATTTAGCTGATGCCATAATGACAAATCTGTTGGGCTGACAGAATTCAATTACATAAACATAGCATTTTCATAAGGACCATAATCTCCAAATGACTCCTCCGGCTGTGGGGACATGGAGCTCTTATTACTGATAAATACCGTAAGGACCCTTAGGATTTAAAGTTTGTTGTGGCCACACCGTTAATCACTCACTAGTTTGACTTTTTGTTGAAGCATCCCAACTTAAGCGCATCCATTGTCCTCTCTGTAACGCTAACTTTGAAATCACTCCCTACATTTGTTGCCATAACTCTGAATGGAACTTCAATGAGGCTGTACACTAGTTAGCACATAAATGCACCAAGTAATTTAACAGAACATATTGCTGTTTGCTTTGTCCTGGCACTGGTAGGACTATGCACCAGTGAAGCTGTCTCTCTGAGCCAGACTCACTCACTGGTCCAAAAGCTGAGGGTTATTAGAAATCTTCACCATTGGGCAGAGTGTGTGCTGACTGAGTCCAAAGACAAAAAGCGCCAACATCCCAGGAAAGCTTTAAAAGCTTGTAGCTACCCAAACTGTGCTTTTATAGAGACCTGCTTCATGCTTTAAAACAGCACGAAGATCCAGCAGAATTACCAGAAAGAGAGGCAGAGATATAACGTGCATTGTCATACTAAACTGAGCTGGAGAGTTAAACAAGGCCGAGAGTCTGCAGCAAGCAGCACCTTAAAAAATGAAGCCAACATGGAAGTGTCAAAACCTGCAGTTCTTCAATTGATCACTCGAGGCCGGCTCCAGATTTAGGTCAGTTCCCACAGACCCTCATGTTAAAATGCCCAACTGTACAAGACAAATAAACATGTTTACAGCCTGGTACAAAAAATGGTCTTGGTCTCTGTATCTAATTTCACCTTTCAGCTTAAAGTTCAGCATAAGTAAGGGCAGGTCACATTGGGTGACAGGCCAGTAGTGATAGAGTTCTCAGCTTCTCAATTAGAGCCACCTCTGGCTCCTCCACAGCTCCAGCCTCCCGAGCTGTGGGGGTTCACAAACCAGTGGGTGACGTCATGTTGGCTTCGTCCATTGTTATACAGTCTATGTTCTACAGCTGTGGTTTGAACTAAATGCTAACGTTAACATAGCAGCATGACCACAATAAGTAAGCCAACATGCTGATGATGGGACATCCTAAAAACTTGTCTTAAACCCAGGGGTGGTCCTCTATATCTTGCATCACACAGTGTTGTGTGCCTGATGCACGTTTTTGTCGGCTTGCACTGGGTTGTCTCGTCAATTTTTGGATGAACTAGCAAATATAAAAAGTTGATTATTGGCCAAATCTTTGCCTTAACCCCAAGATTCTCCTTTTTCTGATCATTGATTTACTGCTGACAGATTCTCAAACTGACCATCTTAATGCTAGTCTGGAAAACATGTACAACTATAAAGTGGTAAAACAGATATGCCATTTAAATGGACTAAAATGGGCTTACAAAGCAGACTTTTAAATTTCCATGTAGGCGATATAGGTGTGAGATCAAATACACAAATTATAGGAAAGGTTGAATAATATATTTACATTCCATCTTAAACGAAAGTATTAGACAAACAGAAATTTTGTCCTGATGATGGCGAGGGATAAAAAGCGTGGTGATCTCCAAAGTTATTACATTTCATACTGTAGGAATTACAAACATCTGTACAAATGTTCTCAGCAATCCATCCAATAGATTTCAAGACATTTCGCTGAAGCAAAAAATGTCAGAGGATAGGTAAAGTAGGATTTATCCTTTGTGGACGATGAATCCAGTAGTTGTTGGGATATCTTTATTTCTATCCTTGGACTTAAGAGATGGACCAACAGAATACATTGGCCATCCATACAGGCACAACACAAGCCCAGCCCTATACATCGTACTTCTAAATATATTAAGTCAGCACTGCCTAAATGTTATGGATAGGAGATGCTTCTTTGAGAACAGACTTGTACACATTTTGGACGGAGATGACATATAGGATTTTAATAGTGATAAAAGAGCTGTCAGTGTGAATATTAACTGTTCCTGTAGGCTGCTGCTACAACACTGAACCATCTCTTTCACTGAGCAGTGACTCTCCCAGGACCACAGTAACAAGGTAACCAAGGGTGTTATTTCCTCCCCAAGGTCATTTCATTCAAGGTGTACATGGGGGAAACGACCTGATGCACAAGGACATTACTTTCATCCAGGGAGAACTCACAGAGAGCACTGCACCTTAAGAGAGTAGTGTTCAAGACTGACGCTCTGACAGTGTATTCCTCCCAATGCCACGCGTCTTTATCTACAATCCTACAGTCCTTCGCAAAATTCCCTGCGGTTGATTCAAGCGAAGAGTGCCATGAAAGTTCAGCATCTTTCAAAGATCTCTGTGATTTTCAGCTGCTGTGACAAACTGCACAGCAGCTGATGGTGTCGTGGTTGTCACAACTGCCACATTCGCAGAGAAAAAAAATTCACACAAAAAGAAAAATCGCATCAAACAAAAGACTACAATAACTGCATTTACAGTCTCTCACATGCCTCTTCTCTGGAGCTGAGGTCAAATCTGAATCACTATGCAACTTGACTGTGAGTGCATATGCCTGCTGTGTGTGCTACCGTCCTCAATCTTCTGTCAAATATCTCTTTGGAAAATGTAGCCATGGCTATAATTTTAGCTCTGACAGCAAAGGCGGCATCTGTGTTGCTATTTCAGCATGCAGTGCGTAAAACATCAGAATAGAAACCATACTGTCACAAAGTGATGAATCGCTGCCATGTATTTTAGTCTATAGTTGTTATTTTTACTTTATTACATGTTGAATGAGAATGCTTCGTGGCCAGATTGTCTCTGTATCATGTACAGAAGTATCTTCAATTTTTGAAAGCGTCTTAAAATGTTTAGTCTATTGTAAATGTTAATTTGATGCCAGTGAAAGCTGTAATGTTGTCTTTGGGGATGCATGATATTGGATTTGTTGCCAATGTGCCAATATAACAACTAATTTGGCTGATAGCTGATATCCATATATCAACTTTTGTCCCCACCTAATTTTAGTGCTCATCCAGTCTCTTCTGTAGTGGGCTTAACATCATATTATGCATGCCTACTCTTATCGTGACGGCCCACCAGCAGATGGAGACATGAAATACAATACTTTACAATACTCATTTAGCAAAATAAGGAAGAGCATGTTGGCCGATGGTGGAACGATGGTGCAGTGCAGTGGTTAGCGTTGTCGCCTTGCAGCAAGAGGGTTCCTGGTTTTGAACCACGGGATGGGGAGCTTGAGTTTGCACGTTCTCCCCGTATCAGTGTGGGTTTTCTCCGGGTACTTCCTCCCACAGTCCAAAGACATGCAGGTTAACTGGTGACTCTAAATTTCCCCTACGTGTGAATGTGAGTGTGAATGGCTGTCTGTCTATGTGTCAGCCCTGTGATAGTATGGAGACCTGTCCAGGGTGTACTCCGCCTCTCACCCGTTGTCAGCTGGGATAGCAACAGGATAAGCAGTTACAGAAAATGAATGAATGAAAAAAATAAGCTGAAAATGGCGGTAAAACACTTGAAACACTTGAATAATGCTGATTTCGCTCAATATTCATATGGAATGTAAACACCAGGCTCCTGGGTAAAAGTCTTTGTTGGACCCATCCACCAATGTTCCCGCCCACCTTATAGGGATTTTCCAGCTCCTTATGTTCCATTGTTTTCCAGCGGCGTCTGGCAGCGTTATGAACTTATCATACCACCGCGAAAGGATGGCTTTTCTTCTCACCAACTGACATGGAAATCACTGACCAAGCCGCGATATTTGACAATTTCAGAATGAGAGCAGGTTACTTTTTTCAGTAAATTTTGAATTTTAGACTTTGCAACGCTCTACAGTTATTGGAAATGTTTAGCTCCTAGGAGTAGGAAACAGTCCTACACAGTCTAATCTTCATCAAATACCGTGTTGAAACAGAATGAATAGACATACAATCCAAAAAAAAAAGCATGTTAACTTCATGAATGAAGCTTCAAAGCTTCAAATTACCCAACACACCCCTACCAGCAACATTAATAGCCAATTAAAAAGAGAAGTAATACGGTAAAGTAATACGAGGTAAATCTGCGTATGTGCAGTGCTGCATTGGTAAGCTTGACAGACGTAGCAATAGTAACTAATAATGAATGGTCTACTATGAGGATGCCAAACTTTGTGTGCTATTTAGACTGACAAAGATATAAGTCGAATAAAATGATACAATCAAGCACAGCCTGTACACGCCCACAGCGAGAGGAAGAAGTCTGTAGGGTTTGGCAATGTGACGGTATAAATGTCTCAACGAGTTGAGATTTGGCAATACCGTTTATACCCCAGGAACTATTCAGGGCAGACTACAAAGCAAATCAGGGTTGGATTCTCACATGATCTTGCCATTCTTGTGGGATCTTGCAAATCCAGATGGTGACGTGATTTGGGTAGACACAGAGGAGAGTATAGCTTAAACGCAGAAACCCGTGGAACCTTTGTGGAACCAGCTTTCATTTTGAAAGAATTTTTGCTTTACTTTTTTGAGTCTTTTGTTTTTAACTCAAGTGTTCTTCAACCACTTCTTAATTGAATGTAAAGAACAATTACAGTATCCTGATGTATACGGTTACCTTGATAAAGATTTACTATACCGTGATAGAAGATTTTGGCCTCATTGCTACCCTTAGCAATGGTGGGCAGTATACTTTGGGTGTGTGAGGCCTTTAAGTGTAAAGTACCAGTAACTCATTGTGGTCCCAGTAAAACCTCATCATTGTTGTCTCCTGAGACTGTGGAAAACCTTGTTAGCACCAAGTCAGACCCCAAGAACCAGGGCAGCTCTTCAAAGTGAGGAGTCACCATGGCGACGAACCGACTCAGTCTAGATTGTCTCCTGTGGCCTTTTCTCTTCTGTCATTGTCTCTTCAGAGGAAGCGGCAGCACAATGCTTCATTCCCTTGAGCTGTCAGCAATGTGTTCCTCTACTGTCCTCAACACAATAGACAGGCTGTCTTGTTTGGTGCTCGTCCTGGAAAACCGTGTGTCTGTGGGAGCTTTGGCTCAGAAACAGGATTACCATTGCCATAAGAAATGTTCCTCGAAGCATCCATTTTTAACAGAAAACTGGCAATTATCTGGCAAATCTGACAGGAAGGGATTCATCCAAACATGTAATGTCTATACTTTGCCATATGAATATGGTCAGCCTCAGGGCTAACAGTTTATGAAACAACGCCTGGCTTGATCCTGTCGATGTATCAAGCCAATAATGTTGACAGTACCTCACCAAGAGTGAGCTGCAAATGAGCCATCTTTTCTCTGCACAGTGTTTCACCATTAATTAAACCAGGAGGATACATAAAAGGCTTCTCTTTGTGCCGTTTTCTTGTGTTGATAGCCATCCATGAGACTCTGGGGGATATGTAGCAAGCCTGATGCAAATTAGTGTCAGGGGTGCAAAGTTTTGTCAATGAAACTGTTCAATTTAGCAGGTTTTTTTTTTACCAAGACTACAAATGTAAATGAGTCCAGCAGCAGTTCATGTGGAAGGTAAAATAATTGGAATTGGAATATTGGATTTTCAGACGCTTTTATTCGTGGAACTGACAGCAGGTATTCATCGTGGGAGAGGAGGACTGTTTGCAGTGTTTAGGAGGTGTACTTTAAAAACACTGTCTACTACAGATCACTGGATACATGCCCTAAATTAAAATATATAACATATTTCATTAGATTAGTCAAACTATGTCACGTGTTCCTAATACTGTGGATTACTTTTTTGAATGCTTCAAAATCATATTGCCTGGATCGTTTATTTCCATGCCAACAACACCAGTGTCCTGGCTGTTCATCTCCTCTGCCATTGTCATAGGAAAGGTACACTGCACACACTTTTTAAAAACAATTTGTTTTTGTGAAATGCCTGCCTCATGAATTTTACAATGGGGTTTTTGGCAGCAAGGGAGTGTCGCTCCACAGAGGACACCTATCATCTGTACCCTTGACTGGAGACGCAACAATTTCAAAGATGGAGTTTTCGCTGTCTTTCTACATTTGTACTATTTAGGCAGAAAACACATATTTTATATTGTGATATGTACTGGGAGAAATATACACTCACCGGCCAATTTATTAGGTACACCTTGCTAGTTACAGGTTGGACCCACTTTTGTCTTCAGAACTGCCTTAATTCTCAGAGATGTTGGTCCATATTGACATGATAGCATCACACAGTTGCTGCAGATTTGTCAGCAGCACATCCATGATGTGAATCTCCCGTTCCACCACATCCCAAAGGTGCTCTGTTGGATTGAGATCTGGTGACTGTGGAGGCCATTGGAGTACAGTGAACTCATTGTCATGTTCAAGAAACCAGTTTGACATGATTTGAGCTTTGTGACGTGGTGCGTTCTCCTGCTGGAAGTAGCCATCAGAAGATGGGTACACTGTGGTCATAAAGGGATGGCACAGTCAGCAACAATACTCAGGTAGGCTGTGGTGTTTAAACCATGCTCAGCTGGTACTAAGGGGCCCAAAGTGTGCCAAGAAAATATCCCCCACACCATTACACCACCACCACCAGCCTGACCCGTTGATCATCTTGAACCAGTCTCCTCTGACCTCTGGCATCAACAAGGCACTGTCGCCCTGCCGCTCACTGGATATTTTCTCTCTTCAGACCATCCTCTGTAAACCCTAGAGATGGTTGTGTGTGAAAATCCCAGTAGATCAGCAGTTTCTCAAATACTCAGACCCGCCCGTCTGGCACCAACAACTATGCCACGTTCAAAGTCACTTAAATCACTTCTCTTCCTCATTCTGATGCTCGGTTTGAACTTCAGCAGGTCGTCTTGACCATGTCTACAGGCCTAAATGCATTGAGTTGCTGCCACGTGATTAGTTGATTAGCTGTTTGCGTTAACAAACAGTTGAACAGGTGTACCTAATAAAGTGGCCGGTGACTGTAGATAGCCTATGAAATTTAAAGTAGGAAAATGGCAGCCACTTTTGATAATCTTGTCAATATATTACTTTAACACACAGCGTGCCCACTGGACAGTAAAACATCATCAGGTCATTATTGACATGAGTGAATACAGTATCGATCCCATTATCACACTGTAGCATTATCAGGGAGAGCAAAAACACAGCGTATCCCCTGGGCCGAAAAACATCATTATCAACACAGCAGACGCTGCACTGAAAGATTACAGGAATGTCTGTCATGATATCCTACACATACATGAATTCGGGTTCATTTTATGAATCTAAAATCAAGGTTATTGTGTACACCGGCTGTCCCCAGGAACTCCATGTTGTGCCACCAACACCATCGCCTCAGGCCACAGAGCAGGGAGCTGGGCATGATGGCGGACAGTCAGGTGTCAGATCTGTGCAGAGCACCAGGAGCAAAAACACCAACACATCAAAGACAGTATGATACTAACATCCAAAACAAAAGTTTCACTCTCAGTGGTTTCTGTGACTTAGAAATACTTTCAAAAGTAGTAAATTCAACGCCAGTCAGCATTATAGCAAGGAATACGAATGACAAACATGCAACTAAATATATCAATGTTAAATGTGAGAAAGAACTCAATGTAGAAATTTCAGATGAAGATTGGCCTAATATGTGGAGGATACACCATGGTCGCAATTCTTGGAAGAATCACATTTGTTTCTTTGTTACACCAGAACTGAAACGTAGGCATCTCCGTAGTTGCCAGAGATGTTGGCGAGAATGTGGGTCTTTGATGTAGGAAATAATGTTCCTTACAGATGTTTAGTGCGTTTATCTATGTCATCTTTCTGAAGAAGATGTTATTGCGAGTGATAGATATTTGATCCAATATTGCTAGTTGCAAACAAGAGAGCTGTTACTGGGAACTGGGGTAAAGACACACCACCAACGAAGAAACCTTTGTAATGAAGTAACTGACACATACTGAGACTACAAGAAGCACAACTTGAAAGAAAATGGAAAAAGTGGACTCTATACAGGACTCAGTTTGTTGGCCCTTATTATTTTTCGACTATTTTGATATTTCATTTTGCTGTTAGCACAAGAATTGTTTCAATAAAGATTTAAGTAAAAAAGAAAAGTCAATGCCAGTAATTTCAATATGGTTTTATTGTTCACAGTGCAGCTTTCTGGCATATATTCTGTTTCTTGCCTTGGAGAAAAAATGTGGCGGACCACTGTTCCTGCGTGCTGCGGCAGCACTACACCCCTGGGTCTTTGCCAGACAAGGTCTCAATGCACAAACCCGCTAGTTTAAATATACCATCAAGAGAGACTCCATTCCAGTTTGCTCTTTTTTTGTTTTGAAAATGTTGGCATGCGACAGCATCCTGTGGATGTTCCTCTGTATCACTGCTAAAGAGGAAATACAGCGAGAGCTGCTTGTGATATGTGACTTAGGGCCCGTCCCAATACCCACACTTAATACCCACTTGCACTTGGTTGTGCACATTCACGTTTAGGCTAGTGATGTCCCCAAACAGAATTGAGGTAGTGGAAGTGGTTTCCAACACTTACAACCAGCCCTAGATTCCAAGTGCGCACGTGCGCTCTCTTTTAAATAAAACTTTTATTATAAATGACCTGATTTTAGATAATAATATTGACAGCATTCTTTTAACTGAGACATGGCTTGGCACTGACGCACCAGTTGTTCTCACCGAGGCCTGCCCAACAAATTTTAACTTTTTATTCTCGACTAGGGGGTTAAAAAAGGAGGCAGAGCTGCATCTATAACCAAAAGTACACTGCACTCAAATGAAGTTTCTTTTAACAGTTACATATCATTTGAGCATCATGCCTTTGTTTTTAGCAGTCCTCCTATCCTTTGCATCACAGTTTACAGACCACCCCACCGTTCTACCTCTTTTATCAGTGAATTCTCAGAGTTATTATCAATCATACACACCACTTACAATAGAATTTTAATAACTGGTGAATTTAATTTACATGTTGGTAACATCTCTGACACAATGTCCAGAGAATTTTTAAACCTTTTAACCTGCATGGATTTTAAACAGCACGTCACACAGCCAACTCACAACAGAGGACACACCCTGGACCTGGTCATAACCTATGGCCTGTCCACTGGTGTGTCCTCTGTTGTTGATCTGGCTGTGTCTGACCACTGCTGTGTGTATTTTAACATCACCAGTTTTAGCCATCAGGAGGCCGCGGTGAGAACAGTGAGGAAACGCTACCTAACTTCTGAAGTGGCTGCAAATTTTATCTAGATTTTACAGAGCACTCCTGCTGAAATTTTACCTGCACCTTGTGATTTCATTGTGGACAATTTTAACATTAAATTAAAGTCAACACTTGACTCAGTGGCTCCACTTTAACAAAAACAATAAAAACAAAACCTACTCCCCCGTGGAGAAATGATAATATCAAAAGACTGAAAAGAAAATGCAGGAGTGCAGAGAGGAGGTGGAGGAAAACAAAACTGACTATTCATTACGAAATATTATGTGAACAACTCAAAACCTACAATAATACAGTCAAACAGGCAAAAATATCCCACTTCTCAAAACTCATTACAGATAATGAAAACAACCCCAAATTCCTGTTCTCTACCTTCAATCTTTTAACTAGCACTAATTTTAATAAACCATCCAACATATGAACAGATGCCCTCTGCGAGGACTTTGCAGACCACTTCAGAAGTAAAATCGATGACATCAGATCCAGTCTTTAATACCAACAGAATGTAATTTTTAACACCCTGGATCATTGCTTTTACCTGAGGAAACACTGGAGAGTTTTGCCCTGGTTGATGCAAGGACACTCGAGTTTTCTCCCAGGTAAACCCAACAACCTGCCTTTTAGATCCGATTCCCACATCAATTTTAAAAACATTTTATGAGTTCTTTGAGGAACAGATTTTAAATATAGTAAATTACTTAAATATAGTAAATTACTCTCTTCCCCACTGCCTTCAAAACGGCAGTGGTGAAGCCCCTTCTGAAGAAGAGTAATTTAGATCCCAACATTTTTAATAATTACCGACCTGTATCCAACTTCGCGTTTTTAAGTAAGATTTTAGAAAAACTGGTTTTTAACCAAGTAAATTATTTTTTAAACGAAAACAATATTTTAGACAAATATCAATCTGGTTTTAGGATAAACCACAATACAGAGACAGCCCTTTTAAAGATTTTAAATGATATCAGGTTTAATGCAGATTCACAAAAACTCACAGTCTTGGTACTACTGGATCTAAGCGCTGCCTTTGATACAGTAGACCATCACATTTTATTAAACAGACAAAGAAACCTGGTGGGCCTCTCTGGTGCTGTTTTTAACTGGTTCAGCTCTTCTCACAGTTCGTTGTTTCTTTGTAAGTATGGATACATGTTCCTCCAGAACACTTGAAATCAGGTGTAGGGTGCCCCAAGGGTCGATTTTAGGTCCACTTCTTTTTAATCTATATATGCTTCCCCTTGGGGACGTCATCAGGAGGCACAGCATCAACTTCCACAGCTACGCAGATGACACACAGCTGTACATCGCCATGTCTCCTGATGACACAGGGCCAATTGATACCCTTTCTAACTGTATTTTAGATATCAAGTCATGGATGGCAGTGAATTTCCTACAGCTCAACCAGGACAAAACAGAGGTTTTAAATATTGGTCCTGAAGGCAAGAGTGAGAAACTTTTACCAAAACTACAAGATTTTAAACCTTCACAATGTGAAAGGAACCTGAGCGTCATTTTTGACTCTGAGCTTAGTTTTATTCCACGCATCAAAAATGTAATAAAGATAGGTTTTTATCATCTTAAGAATATAGCCTGAGTCTGCCCGTTTCTCTCTCAGGCTAACACAGAGGTGCTGATGCATGCTTTTATCTCTTGTCGTTTAGATTACTGTAATGCCCTGCTCTCTGGTCTTCCCAAAAATACCATCTCTAACCTGCAGTTACTTCTAAACTCAGCCGCACGAGTGCTGACAAGGACCAGAGGGCGGGAGCACATTACACCAGTTTTAGAATCGCTGCATTGGCTCCCCGTGTGTTTCAGGATCGATTTTAAGTTTCTTTTATTAGTTTTTAAATGTCTTAACGGTCTTGGGCCATCTTATTTATCTGACCTGCTTTTATCATATCAACCCTCGCGGATCCTGAGGTCATCCAGCACCGGCCACGGTGAGGCTGCATTCAGCCATTATGGCCCTCACTTATGGAACAGCCTGCCGGAGAGCATCAGGACTGCAGAGACTGTTGATGTTTTTAAAAGGAGGCTCAAGACTCACCTTTTTAATTTAGCTTTTAACTGATTTCTTTTACTCTTTTAATTCTTATATTATGTTATTTTAATTTCTAATGATTTTAAATTATTTATTTTTAATCTTTATGCGTTTCATTATTATTAAGTTTCTAAATCTTTATTTATTTATTTATTATTATTTTATCTCATACTTGTTTTATCTAATCATATTGCCTTTTAGTCTTTTAGTTTTTAGCTCCAGTGTTTCCTCATGGGGGGCCTCCACACTGAGAGGTGTGTCTAGTCTGCCCACGGGAGCGTCGTCTTGGAGATCCCTCAGATCCGGAGGACTGGGAGGCTCTGCACCATGTGTGGAGTCCACCCTAGTCTGTCTGGGTTGGGGTGGTCTCTGTGGCGGCGCTCCCTGTGGCCGTGGGCTGTGACAGCTCTCGGTGTGGATGAGCTCCCCATAGGTGGTTCTTTCCTCACCTGGTTCCTCAGTGCCCAGCCATGTATGAATGTATGAAAAGTGCTATATAAATAAAGTTTGATTGATTGAGTTTGATTGAAGAGAGCCCCCAACCCACACTTTTAGCGAAGTGGAAGATGAAATCAGAACACTTTGCGAAGTCGGCAACTTCGGCAAGTTTTGGAAAACAATCAGTTACTGTACAATTGGAATGAAGGCTATACAAACAACAGATGGTTTTACTAGCGTAAACTCGTCAGCATTTTTTATTTAAAAAAATCGACTTACCCGAACAAAATTGATCAGAACTGGAAGACGTAGTAGGCGCCTCCTGTTTTCAGCATTTCTTCTCTGTTGATTCATCAGACAGAGAAGAATAAACATAGCACACGCCACAACACAATCGCTGGAGCTGGCATTTTCATTGCATCGCTACAAGGTGTGACGTATGCGTGCACGTCGGCTTGCATGAAGTGGTGTCCTATTTCTTAGGGAAAGATCTCTACCCTAATATTTCTCTCTTCCCTCATCAAGGGATATCTCGCAAACAAGGGCACTCAATACCAAGTGGAAGCTTTAAGGGGTAGAAATGGGACAGGCCCTTACTCTCACCTCAGCCTTACAGTAAAATATATAGGCAGACATTTTACCTACACAAAACTCCTTGCAGTCCTTAAGCTATTACAGACAACCGTAGTTTAACCGTTTACCACCTAAAGAAAGGATGTCAAACCCTGCCGTTCATCTCCTATAATTATTTAGACTACATATTTACAGCACTCAATGTTTGAGGTTTGCAGCATTCAGGCCACTTCACTAGAGCCACATGTGATGTTTGCTAACAGAGTGACACTTTTAGCTTTCATGCGATTTATGTCCTTTATTGTGCAGTCCCATCTGATACAGTAGACCCACAGTGTCTGGTACTTAAATGTTTAATTTTTGAGTGTTTGATGATGATGGCTCGGCCCTTTTATAGCCACAAGATGACCACTCGAGCACAATGAATGTTCCTGGCTTTCAATTGAACTTGTTGAGCCCGCTAACTCCAACTCTTCACACATCTTAGTCTGTCTCGCTTCTCTGTGCGTCTCCCTCCCTCCTGCTCCCTCCACTCCTAATTCTGCAATTAGACCCAATTTATTCCCAAATAATGTATCATCATGATGAGCCGGCAGTGCAACACACTCCCACAGCAAACAGGCGAGGAGATTAAGCAGCTGATGTTCAGAAACACATTAGATCTGACACTTGGCCTTTCGTGAGACAACAGAGGTCCAGTTTAACACAGCAGTGATGTTAGCTGCTCCGACTTCCAGGACTCCTGTAGTCGCAGCTGTAGATCAAAGTGATTGTTGCTGAAGTTATTTCCGCTCAAGACGATTTAATATGTGAAGCAGGGATGAGGCAGACAGCCAATACTCCCTCGAGCCTCGAGTGCGTACTGTACGTCACGAAATGCAAATGTGAGTCTACTTTTGGGAAGAGTTAAACTTAAGAGCGCCTGATGTCGTTACATTAAAACATCTGGAGGAGGGAGAGGAGCACTTTAATGATAATGATTCTGAACGTCGACATCGCTGATGGATGTCCACCCACACCCAAACAGGTGGCCTCCTGCAGGCACAGCTATCATAAACTCATCAATAACACGACTGCGCACTAATATTCTGTTTGCAGACTATGAAAAAGTCATTCCTATGAAATTAGACAGATAGATGGATGCACTGTGTATAAAAAAATCATCATAAATCAACAGTACAGCCTCGATACTAAACTTCCATCCACACAACACAAACACGAATTAGGACCTCAGTCAGACATCACCGTTTCGAAGATGCCACGAAGGCTGAGATGCTAAAGAGCACCAGAGGTTGTTAACGCCAACAGAAGTAATTAATTCTGTGACCTTCAGGCTGTCGTGTTGTGCTGCATTCGAAGACTTGTGTAGATGAGCTGATGAAAGCTCTGCTAAATATTGTGTGTGGTTTGCTGCTGCACTATTTTGTTTCATTTGATTTTAGAGTGAATATACGTCTGTTAATTGGAGATTTAAGTTAGAAGTTATAATTAGTTGTGTAGAGCATAAAGTGCACAGCAGTGTTTTTAACCTCGAGGTGCACATTTCTCCCCAGTCATCAAGGTCCACATATAGGCAGACTTTACACCCAGTCGGTTTTATTTCACTAAATGAAATGGGGAAAAAAAAGACAATAGCGGTGCATTTGGGGTTTAAAACCTAATGAAATAAAACAAGGAATCAAGTGCAATCGGGGCTTAAAACTAATGACAGTAAAATCACTGCAACAGCAATTTGAACTAATCCAAGCTTCCAAAATGCCTTCTTTTTTTTAAATTTTTTTCACAGCACAACAACTTAATTGGCCCAATAATAACGGAGCAAATGGAACAATTGCTTTGCTGAAAATAATAAACAGAAGGAGAAGTTGTTTTGAAGCCGGGCTGATTATGTACTCCTGTTGTTGAGATAGGCGGCCTCCTCTTGAGCTACGTTTCCACCAAGCAGTCCACTTCAGTTCAGTTCAGTTCAGTTAGGTACATGTTGGAACATTTATTTTTCTGTTTCCATTGTGAAACCATCTCCACTTTTCATCACCCCTCTGTTGGGGTACCTAGCACACAGATCTGGTACTAAAAGGTGGAGCTGTGAACACTGCAGTCCATTCATTGGTCAATAGAGAACTGTCACTCTGCTCAGGGCCGAGCTGTGGCTGGTTTAGACAGTCATATAACCACTGTTCATACTGTGGCAGTTTTTCATACATTAGAAAACTATTACTATAAAATAAAATAATGTTTTGCTGTCTCTTCATCTCTACTAGTCAGCAGCTGTAGACTGAGAAAAAATAATTTGATTCACCCTGCTGTCCCAAGGCTACTGTCGGCAGCTGCCAGGAACGTTTAAGGTGGAACATTGACTTGTAATGTTACTAAGTGCATAAGTTGACCATATGAATCAGTCAACACACCTTAAATGTCGATATGACAACTATTACAACTATTTCATTTGTTTTTATTGTCTCTCTTGACTGATACACACTTTAGTATTGATTGGATCTTTAAGCGTTTAAAAAATGTATTTGAATTTTAACCATCATGTATTCTGTTTCTTTGCTTGTAGAAAAAACGTCCGTTGTTCTTGTGTGCTCCGGCAGCACTATACCCCTGCATCTTGCTTGACAAGGACTCAATGCACAAGCCCGTATATTTTTAAATATACCACCAAGAGAGGCTCCATTCCAGTTTGCTCTTTTTTGTTTTGAAAACATTGGCATGCCACAGCTTTCTGTGGATGTTCCTCTGTATCACTGCTAAACGTCACGTCCTTTCACGCTGATGGGGAAAGTCAAAGGATTTGCAGCCATGCAAAAGAGTTGCTGTGTGACTTTCTGCACGTCAAATAAACTGAAAACCCAGTCTTAAACAGTATTTTTCAACCTGGACTCTCATTTCCCATGTTTTTCATCTGAGTGATTTATGAGAGCAACATTTTTTGAAATTGGTCCAGTGTTAGACGAGAGCAGTGGCCTGGCTGCTCTGTGTTCAGGAACGTCCTGAACACAACAGGAAGAAAGTAAGAGAATGCAGAGGGCAGAGTCTCTGCAGGTAAATACGCCGCCACACACTTCCAGTAGGTCGTAGTGATGATTGAGAGGGATTACTTTTCGTTGAGTTCATACATTGCTTTTAAAGGGAATCCTGCGTAGTGTGCCTTTAATTTACTATTTTTTTCTTTTGCACAGAGGGAGTCAGATATATTTCAAAACTATCACCACAGGAAGTTGGTCTTTGTGATTAGGGAGACTTTGTTATCAGTTTGATTGCCTGATATGCAGTCTAAGGACGTCTGCAGCAATGCTGAATATCTAATGCTTTGAACAGAAAAATGAATATCAGTGACTGTCTGGAGAATGTAGATAAATCTGTTGATGACAGGTGAAAAACATGCTCTGCTTGAATACAAATGTTAGCAAAAAGCTAAAATATACAGTCATTATAATTTAAGAAGAGTTTTCCAAAGATGTGAGGAGTTGCAGATGAAATAATCACTTCAGAAGTTTGCCTTTTTTTGTTGGTGGTGTTTTTTAAATTGGGCAATTTGCAAAAAGGCTGACTTTAAATAATTTGTTCATAATAATAACATGTCATATTGTGAGAAACTGCATTGATTTTTATATAAAAACAGTTTAAATTATCATAAGGATTTTGGTTCAGAGTCAACATGTAGTGTGGCAGATCGTACTTCAGTTATATGCTTTACTTGTAGTTATGTAATTGCTCTTCTGCCCTGTTTCCATTAAATGAAATAATAACACGCCATATGTGCCCTAAATTTTGTTATGACATGGCTGTGCAGTTGCAGCCAATCAAAGCTCATCTTGAATTCCATCAGGTCAAAGGGAGAAGTACAATCTCAGGGGCCGTGTTTGGAATCGGCCTTAAGCAGCTGCAGAACAACCGTCCATATGACAACAAAAGACCCTGAAATTCAGTTCATGGAGTGATTATAGAACATCAAACTCAATGGAAACCGAAAGCCTCATTGGTGTTAATTAAAGAGCTGCCGCCAAATAGGCCATCTGTTAATGTGATTTTAACTCTGTGGTGGTGGAGTGTACATACGCTATCATGGTGTTAACACAATGCTCAGGTCCCCTGGGCTGCAGGCAGCCAGATGAGTGCCTGATCACACTGCTCAGCAGTCCTCCAGAGACCTCCATAAGCACTTGAGTTCAAATAAGTTCAACGTGGTCTGAGTTTCAGTGCGCAGCCGCCCGTGACTGCTTAAACTGAGTGCCTCGACTTCTCTCAAACTGCATGAGATTCCTCAACAAATGGGATGTTACATTTAAAAGAAATTAGGTTTTTAATCCTGCGTTGTTGTAGCTGCTATCACAGCAGCTGCACATGCTGCAGACAATAAAGACAGATGTAACCGCTCCCATAAGGCTTCTGGCTGTAAATGAAAGACTTGAACAGTCTCAGATATGCTGTGTAATCTGATGTGGAATATACTGTACGCTGCAGGCTAGTGCAAGTTATGCCCAGCCTTTGAATAATGAATATACCAGGCTAAACTCAGAAACTTAAATCTTTGTTTTTGCTCCATGTGTGAGCGAACAGCAGACTGCTCTGTAATGACTATTAAAAGACAAAATTCAGTTTGACCCCAGCCAAACTGGGTCAGCTAATTACTTTCAAGCATTATGTATTCACAGTATTTATTACAAAAGGACAAATGTCAGAGTAGTAATGCAGAAGGTGAGCGCAGAGTCTAAACACCCACTGAAGGCTTGTACCTTTCATTTAAACCTCTCTGTCTTGAGAAGAAATACGACAGAATATCTTATCTGTGGTTGCTTGCATCAGTGCAGTGACAATTAATACTTCAACTTGGTGATGAACTGACAAACACTGGAGAGTACAGCTCTTATAGAACAGAAAATGAGTGATACATTTGTAGTATAACTACTCCCTTGACTCTTGACCAAGGTGTCAAGTAAGGACATTTTTAATTGATTGATTCCTGAACATGACTATGGTCATAAATTACTGTACTGCTGTTGAAAGCCTTAAAGTGATGGCCTCCTCCTATGGAAATAAGACTTTTTAACACTGAGTCTGTTTGTTGTTGTTTTTTTATCTGGAATTGTCGCACATGTGAAAATAAATACGACCTCACATTGTGTAAATCACGTTTGCACACTGAGTCTGAAACTTTTGTCAGTCATTAACATTTTTGGAACAGGTTCAATTTTCTACGGTTTGACCCGGACAGGATATGGAGACTGGGATGAAGGACGGCTCCGCCTCTTCCTGCAGCTGTGGTGCCAAATGAAAGACAGAGAGGGAGTAACTCCAGTGGAGAGAGGCAAAGGAGGGAATGCGTCTTGTATTTTGTCACATATATTGAATTTTCACAACGAACAGAACAATAAAACACATCGGAATCAGTGTGCATAGTTTCTGTACAGAACCATTTTTTGACTCAGTGTGCAAAGACCTTAACACTGTGAAAGAAACTTCTGTAAATCAGTGGATACAATTTTCTGAGCATCACAACCACCGCAAAATGACTTATTTCACACTTGAGATAAGAACTGTTCACTCCCAGAACATTTCAAAAGCCTAGAGCAGCATGATTAACTCATTTTATATCGACTGAAGTCAGTAGAGGAGGGTTAAACAGGAGGTTAAAACAAGAAAAAGCCAGCAACACTCGGTGTCCTTCGTTACCAACTTTTAATGCCTCACTGGTACAGGCACACAGACCAGTTTCAACAAGTGTCTTATTCAGTGTGTGAAAAAACAGAAAAGCAGGGTGAGACATGCAGAAATAATAATCTTCAATTCTCTCTTAGTCTTGCCAACATGACATACCCCACCAAACTTCTTCTAAAACAGCTAAAAAGGACTCTCGTTTTTGAATTAATGTTTAAACATGTTTATTTTAAATGCACGTGCAGAAATGCCAGCTTCAGGGTTTCTGTAACCTTTATGTGTTCACTTTTACGAGTAGGCTACTGACCCCCTATAGACTTCAACTGTATTCGCTAAGCTAAACCGCAATGCTACCCACTGAGACCCAGCCACTGGACGTACAGACACAAAAAACATATCAATCATGTTGTCACAATATGAAAATGATAGAGAAAAGGCATAACTCCCAAATCGTCAGCATATTCCTTTAAGAAATATTTCTGTTTATTGTCTCCCAACAATGAAATGGAATTTCCGCCCTTGGTTCTGCTGTCTGCACACGGTGCACCACACCTCAGTGTGAGGCTACATAACCAGCCGTGATACAGACTTGAACCTCTCTCCGTATACTTCAGTGCTACAATACACACACCAGGTTTTATCTCTTGGACTTGTTTTTCTATTACTTTTATAATAGAGCTGTCTGAATTTGCGGTATGTAGAATGTAGAGCCGTGTGGATCTTTTGCACTCGCACACAGAATGCACTCTGGAAACCAGTGACATTGGACAAAGAAGAGTTTCAGAAAGTTAATAATTTTGACCACCACATTCCACAGGGGCATGTCTTGTATTAAAAGAAAGAATGAATTGAATTCTGAGAAGAGATATGCCGGTGAAAAAAATGGAAAGATTATTTCCCCTATGACTTCAACCTTCACTGTACACTGTGTCCTGAGACTAATTTCACTTTCCCTGTGTATACAACAACAAATAAGTTATTAATTTCCTGTCCGCCGCATCCACTAGAGCCTTGATCTCAGTATGCCATGTTGAGTTTTTCACCTGCCCAGTGGAGAGAGAAGTGCAGCTAAGTGGCTGGATGTAATTTGTGGAATCTGCAGTGCTTCTGCTCGCTCTGTTTGATTGCGGTAAACAAACGTCTCTTTCAGTCGCTGACAGCTGGACACCAAAGACGCCCCCAGACAGCAAAACAAAGGTGATTTGTAAATTACAGGGCCTTGTTTTAGGTGAAATGCACTCAGTACCCATGAGTGGCAAAGGTTGACTGAGTTTTTTGATTTCAGTAGTAGCCGCTCGCCTCTCAATAGAGCGCAAGAGAACAGGCTTAAAGTTCAAATGCTTTTATTGGATGTCATTGCCTGTGTTACAACAACGCTGAGCCCTTTGTATTGTGTCATTACCACTGGCTGAAGCGGTGTCTGTGTTGGTGTGTTTGTGGAAAGGCAATTATCCACTCATGGAAGCCTTCATTTAACAGCAAAATTGACATGTTCAACCTGAAATAACAGTTGGGTTACTTATACTTGAATTGTTAGGGTCGGATAAACTGCAGTGAAATTTTGTACAGACATTTGCTGATCCCAGACCTCACTGACTTAGGTGATTCCCTGAATTTTCCTTTAGCACCACCGTGAGGTTTTTGGTTGGTTAGTGAAATATCTTGACAACTCATGGATGTACTGGTGTCAAATTTGGTACAGATATCAATTGTGCCAAAATAATTAATCCTAATGACTTAGGTGATCCCGACTTTTTTATCTGGCACCACAATAAGGTTCACTTTTTTGTTTTTGTTTTGTTTTTGAGAAAATGTGTCAACAATTCCTACATTCTCACAGAGCTGCAAGCATGGCTGTACTGTACATGTAGACTCTTAGCTCTGTTTTACTTGCCATTGTGGTCAATATGCAAAGTGCTTGCTGACCAGGACTGACCCCCAGCTTTTAATGACTTCACTGGAAAAAGTTTTAGAGACAGAGGCTTCAGAAATAGTGCAGAGAAACAGGGAGCTGGCCTCCTCGTGCTTTTCTGCTGGCTTCTAAAGGTTGAGGTCAGTTTGAAAGGTCGTAAGATGAATCCTCAAAGTCTGAGAGGGACTGTGGGGGTAAGATGGCCTGTTGACTTCCCTGCTGAGGACCACAGTGGGTGGAGAGCTCTGAATAGCTCGAACATGTTCAGTTCTCTCTCACCAACCCCAGCCTCTATGAGATGAAAGCAGGGGGATGATGGGAGAGAGACGTGGTGTGAGGGGGAGTATGGAGCTTTAGAAGAATCGATAACGGTATATTTCTGGCTGTTGTGCTGAAATGTGTGTGATTTTTGTTTCCTTTTGTTTTATTCTTGGCAGTCGGGCAGGGCCATGCGTACACACGTGCAACCTTTTCCCTTTTTCTGTTATACATTGAAATGTGTAGACGTTCCACTTATCTTTTTCCTGGCTTGTCATTTCTATCATCTCATCTCCTCATGCCTCCAGCTATTGTGGAACAGATTTGATCAAATCCAGTCTTCGACTCACTTTCTCATTTAGCCCCACGTCTTCATAAATTATCACCTGCGTTGCCCTCCACTTCCCAACTTGTCAGCGAGTTAGGACTGATCTCAAGAGACAAGAACAGACCCCTTGTTCCCTGTCACACTTCAAACCAGGAGCCTGGCAGGGTGCCAACTAACAGTTTCTTTTTCTTCTCCACCTCAGAACTATAGAGTTAGCCTGGAGGCTGTTTCAAGGTTCAGCCTATCCATATTTGAATGACTTGGTGCAAACTAGAGAGCATGTGGGTTTTCATTCTCACATCTCAACCTGGGACCATCATTATCTGACCGTTGCTCTGTCACTACAGAAAAGAGCAACTACTGAGTGACCAGCACTGCTGTTCCTATAGGCCAGTAAATGCATGTGTTTACCATCATAATCTGCTTGGAGATGAGGATGACGTTAAACATCTATATTCTTTTATACCTGTTGTATATGAATTCTGGATGCCCCTGGTTCCAGAAGTAAAAGTCCCCTCCATTTTCCGCATAGACAATGTGAGGTGACTGACAGTTGGAGCATGAATGATGTAGTGTTGCCGAAAAAGTTCAGTTTTTATCTCGTCTGACTGCACTCCATTCTCTCAGTAATCAGGTTTCTCCAAATGTTGTGTTACAAACTT
This sequence comes from Epinephelus awoara, assembly GCA_035609425.1. Classification (NCBI taxonomy): domain Eukaryota; kingdom Metazoa; phylum Chordata; class Actinopteri; order Perciformes; family Serranidae; genus Epinephelus; species Epinephelus awoara. The sequence goes on along the minus strand of CM069296.1, from coordinate 32,217,153 downwards.
TTCCACAACAATACGGTGCACCATCTTCAGCAGAGAAATGGCTCCAATGTAACTCTAAAAATACTATACCTTCAGTTAACTTTACAGCAGTGGTTCCCAACTGGTCCAGCCATGGGTTCCAGATTTCTCCTTGGTCATTAGTTCAAGGTCCACACAGTTGAATACATTCATACTTGCGTTTGGCCGTGTTGTCGAGCTAGTTTGCAAACTCTGTCAAGTAGCTGTCCGTTATGCACTCCATAGCAGGAAACTTCAAAATAATGTCGGAAATTCACTGTACTTCGAAATAAAGTGTTTGTTTTTTTGACATGTTCATGGGTCACCTGTGGTTCATCCAGAATGGACCCACGACCCACCAGTTGAGAACCACTAGTTTAGAGGATGACGCATCATGGTATGTGGCTTTTTCTGTTCTCATGATACCAACTAGGGTCATGGACCACTGACCCCGACTTTGTGACAATTAGCTGTGGCGCCAATGGCATTAATTGAAAAGTAATAATTCTGAACTATTTACTAGTTCAGGTACCAGGTTACCAGATAGGCAAAGTGGTACCTTGTAGTGACCAAGTTTGTTGCTGCCATCTTAAGGATTTGCAACCATCACTGATCAATATCTGCCGATCTGGGGCTTAAAATTTGAGTCAGTATGTAAGGCCAAAAACTGTAATTTTGTGAATGGCCACTTGAGGCTGGCTCCAAAGCAAGTCAATCCCCATAGAAGCCCGTGTTAAAATATCCATCTTTGCAGCAGAATAAACATGTTTACAACCTTGTACAAAATATGGTTTTGGTGCCCCGGTAGGTCACCTGGTAGAGCATGTGCCCCAGTGTACTAAGGCTGTGTCCTCACAGCAGCTGCCCGGGGTCTATTCCAGCCTGGGGTCCTTTGCTGCATATGAGCCCTCTCTCTTCTCCCCCCTTTCCTGTCATTGTTCATCTGTGCTATCAATAAATACAAAAACATTTTTAAAAAAGTAATCCTTAAAAATAAGGGGTTTAAGATAGAGCTGACCCGGAGGGCGAAGCTTTCAATTTACTGGTCCATCTACGTCCCAACCCTCACCTATGGTCATGAGCTCTGGGTAGTGACTGAAAGAATGAGATTGTGGATACAAGCGGCCGAAATGAGTGTTGTTGGAAGGATGGCTGGGCTCAGTCTTAGAGATAGGGTGAGGAGCTCGGACATCCAGAGGGAGCTCGGAGTAGAGCTGCTTCTCCTTTGCGTCGAAATGAGTCAGTTAAGGTGGTTCGGGCATCTGATCAGGATGCCTCCTGGGCACCTCCCATTGGATGTGTTCTGGGCATGTCCCACTGGTAGGAGGCCCTGGGGCAGACCCAGAACATGCTGGAGGGATTACATATCTCATCTGGCCTGGGAACACCTTGGAGTCCCCCAGGAGGAGCTGGAAGGCATTGTTGGGGAGGAGGATGTCTGGGGTGCTCTGCTTGGCCTGCTGCCCCCACGACCCGGCCCTAGGTAAGCAGACGAAAATGGATTAATGGACAATCATACAGGAGATGAATTTAATCTCAACCATTTCAATTTAACTAAGGCTTAAAGTAACATATCATGAAGCATGTGGCTGCTTTGAGTGACCATCTGCAAAGCGTTGCTACAGTCTGTGAGTCAGATCCATCCCTCACTCCTCCAGAACTCCACCCTCTCGTCCAAGTATGGTCATTTCTTAGTCCACAAACCAGTGAGTGACATCACGATGGCTATGTCTATTATTATAATACAGTCTTTGTTATCTACTCACGTCCACCCAGCTGCCTTTATTCACTGTTTTGTTCTGTTTATTTCTTTTAATTTACTGTTGACATTAGATAAATATTACAGGTTCCAGCGGTCAGAAAGTGACTAAGCAGCAATCTAGAGATGTTGTCAATACTTAGGCCTAAAAAATACTGCGTGCTGTCATCCACCTTGTACCGTCTCTTTCCCTCTCTCGAACACCTCGGAGAGCGTCATGGCACTCAGTCCTTGTCTTTGTCCTTGTCTCAGTCCTCAGTCCTGACAATTACTCTATTATGATGCATAAAGTTGGCGGTTACCGGGCTGGGTTGGTGTCCGGTTTTGGTGGTTGATTGAGACATATTTTTGTGTCGTTGCCTCAGCCCCTCTGCACAGCTGCGTCAGAAATATTTTGTCTCAAAAAAAATGTTGAATACTTATTTTTCCCATTGTATCTCAGTTCATAACAACACGTTTGGAAGCATCAGGCAGGTCTTATCCACCCCCATGCCCTTCATTGTTTATGGCTCCCACCCACATTTTACCCTTCATCCTGTTTGTATCTGCTTCTCCTTGCCTGCATTCCTCCAGGTGCCCAGACCATAACAGCAGCCTGCAAAACAAATCAGGATGTGTGACCTCTACATGATGACATTATTGGATATAATCAGTGCTAGGCTGTGCAAGCATGACTCACAGTTGCACAGGTGCACATGCACACAGTGTATCTTCAACAGGGCTTTAAAGTTACTGCATTGGCCGATAGCAAAGGGGTAATTTATTTAAGAGCTGTGACGGTGTGTTGTATGATAGACCTCATTTATCATGTGTAGAGGTTCTTCTGAGGATGCTTCCTGATGCTGTTTGTTTGTCATACTAAGTAGGCCTATAAGTGAATATATTTTGGGATGTCACAGAAAGTGCTTTGTCTCAATTCAGGAGAAACCGTTGACTGGTTTGTTTCTAACAGACGACACGTGGTGATGTGGTTTGATCTGATCCATTGTGGAATATCAGTCGTTAAAATCTAGTGAAATGATAAATGAAGTTATTTGTTGTTGGACTTCATCTGAATGAAATTTGAACAGAAAAGATCAAATGGGCAGTATTTTTGATTCGAAGAGGCAGAGGATGATCTGAGTCTATTAACTTCATTAAAATTCACAGTTGGATTATTACTGATAACAGCAACTACTTTTTAGTTGATGGGGTGGATAAAAATTGTTTTTGGTGGCTTGTAAAAATTTGGGCTACCGTTTGATACTATTTGGATGGTTATCATTTGTATCCCCTGCATGTGATGGCTATAGTAATGATTTGGTCACCTCTCCAGTTAGTACAACTAAAGCCTGGTCCAATTTTGGGCTGTCCTAGACGAAAGTGAATCATCTTAGTCTCTATATGCAGACTCTAGATTCAGTGAATGTAGAGTCTGCAAACCACGGAGATCTTGCCTCCGGAAGAAGAGCAGAAGAGCCTTGGTTTCCGGTGCTAGGCTGTTTGTAGTCCGTGTGATATTGATCAATCATGTTTGTTTGTTACGTCCCAGTTTAGACCAAAGATTTGCAACGAGATACAAACTTTTTAGAATGTTGCGGAGAAAATTGCAGCAGTGTGAACTGGCTGGTCTGAGCTCAACTCAAGCCGGCTGATGGTGTCACCTGCAACTCAGCTGGTTAAATCACCGGCGGCTGGTTTTAGAACGTACAGCACGTCACCTGTTTCAACAGTCAACTGGCTTGTAGTAAAGTCCACTCGTCACGTCAAAATAACCGTTTTGTTTTTGTTTTTCATCATTTCATCACTACTACAAATGTGACTGTAGCCAGTATCTCACTATCACTATCCTCATTCATATTTTAAGAAGCTATAAATTATATTCAGCCACAAAATAAGCCTGAAAAGCTGGAAATCAGAACAAAAGTACAGAGTTGTTGCATAGTGATGATACACCTTCTCATCTAGTTGCATTGCAAGTAGTTGCCTGTTTCAACTCGTTTCGTTCTCGAATCTTTGGTCTGAACTGATCTTAAGAAGGAATGTTAACCATTAAACAAGAGGTAAATCTGATTGGAGGTGAGCTTTAACATGGTAAGGCATAGTGTGTTAGCATGCTGACAAGACAAATATTTAGCACATTAGCAGTAAAAGTACATCAGCAAATTATATATTACAGCTATCTGTTATGTATGCACATAAATAGAAAGAGAGATGCATTAAGTTAAACCAGAGAGGCAGGAGGCCATCTTTATTCTACACATGTACAAGATAAAATGTACAACCTCGTTCCTTGTTGGGTAGCTCAAATTTCCATGCTATTACATACTGCTCACACTTCCGCTCACAGTTGGAGGGACTCGTAGGGAGAGAGTGATTGGGAGATGAAGAGAGTGAAATGAAACACAAGGTGAGAGACAAAGTCAAGAGAAAATCACAGGAACGCCGACAGGAAACCCACAAGACTGTATTTATATTTCGTGTTCACTCATTCACAATTGAGTTGTAAGACGAACACATCAGGTATATAGCTGAGCAAAAAAGGGAATCAACCAGTATGCAAATAACACAAGAAAATAAACAATGTTCTCCGCTGGCGCAGAATCCCTGTATTATCACCCCCATGGAAAATGTCAAATATAATTTATTCTGCCACTTCCAGGTAGCTTGGGGAAGCTTTGCTGCCTAATATTTAAAACCTATCGCAGCTGAGCAGATGTTTGCCCAGGGAAACAGCAGAGTAAATATTGTTTGTTTAAAGGCCTAGTACATGGAGAGACAAGCACAAACAGATGGTAATAGTCTTGGAATTACCTAGGCGTACGCTTAAAACTGACATCATAACAAAATCCTTGTCTGGGGTGCAGTTGTTCTGCTTCACATTTAGCTGGCTAATGCTTTTGTTACTGATTTGAAATGTCGGCTGCTATCACTGGCAGCTGACCTCATCTGACGGCGCAGGTTCAGCTGAGTATCTGTGAAACATAAACTGCAATCATGAGAATCTTATTTCTGAGTGTTAATTAACACATAGTGGATTTCAGATGGTCTAATCTGATATATTTCAATGTTTTATTGCAGTTATTCATTTTGACAACAGGCTCCAACTTCTGGAAAATCAATTTTGTCTTCTTAGGCTTCTTGACTGACTGTCAGCATCGTTGTTTGCAAGTTATCAGATCAGATTAAGGCATCAGACATAATTAGCCTACACTGTCTGCATTGATTGCTCTGGTTAAGATGTAGGTTTATGCACACAGAACCGAATAAGACTCTTAGATAAGAGATGAAAAGTGTTGAAGAAACTCATGCAAGTCCAGTTGCCAATGTTGTACTACTTAGGTTTATGTACAGTATGTACTAGTGATGAGTTCTCCCACTATAGAACAAAAACAGCATGATCTAGACCCCAAGAAAAATGGAGAGGTGGACATGTAACACACATGTCTAGTTTACTTATGGAACTGCATCGCACATCAGTAACAAAGGTAAGGGTTTTGCAACAGGATGGAAATGAATATCACAATATTATATGATAGGACAAATGGGGTGACCACTAGCTCACCTGGTGGAGCAGGCGCCCTATGTACAAAGGCTGTGTCCTTGCCGCAGCTGCCACAGCCCTTTGCTGCATGTCATCCCTATCCGCTCCCTCCCTTCTCCACGTTAGGCTGTATCCGTCCTATCAAATTAAAGCAAAAGGCCCCCCAGAAAATATATTTTAAAATATTCAAACACATGATAATTAACTATTATAAATTACATGCACCCAAACTGCATATTTGTCAAACAAAGATGCCATTAACTTTATTTGTTAGATTTTGCGTAGTTGATCTAGAATCATTTATGTTGACAATTAAAGGATGGATCCATCAAAGTTCTTCTCTGTGTTTTTCACCTACTCAACCATTAGCAAAAGGCGGTTATTTGGGTTACAGCCCCTCCCTTTCCAATAGTGATGGTCCATCAGGCTGTCAGAGCTACTATGGATACCACACTAACTAACCTACTGCACTCCCTGAAGAAACATCATACCTTTGGAGAAATGAAACAGTGATTCCAGAGAGAAGCAGACAGAGGGGTCTACAGTCTGTGTTTGAAGGATATATCCAGGATGTCAAACTGACTCAGCAGCAACAACAGGTTAAAAAGACAAAGATAGTTAGAAGCTAAAGCCGAACTATAGGCTACAGATCACAGTGTAAAAGTGAACCACCACATCACTGCTGATCGCCACACAAGACAATGAATATAAAGGGAAACTTTGCTGATATTCAACCAGCTGTGTGGCATCGCAGTGTGTGCAACATTTAGCTCCAAATCCACAAAACCAGCCTGAAAATGACGAAAATCTCAATGGAGCACAGCTGTGTTGTTGTTGGACCCTTGTTGAGTCTGCCCATGTGACGCTATAATTTGCCAGTCTGCGATCGAGGGGCAGGACATAGCAAAGGGTCAATTGACCATTACGTTGAATCAACAAACTCCTCTCAAAAACAATTTCATCAAAAAGCTGATTCTATCTACCTTTTATCAAGGTTGGATTTACAGCAGGTTGTTGTAGTCGACAGTGTTTGTTTTGCAGGGACATAAAATGGCAGCTGAGTGTCTGTGCAGCTCTAAATGAGAGAAAATCCTGGCTGTAGTTTTCTGTCTGACTGCAACATGCTCCCTTTGACAGACTTTAGCCAGATTCACCATCGTACTCTAAGCATGAGAGGAAGTCAGCCACTCCCGTGCGAGTCCTGGCATATAGACCACCTTTACACTAAAGGGCTGACACCCCAAGGCTTAACAGCAAACACCAGTTCAAAGAGACAAAATCCTGTGGGAGGCCAGGGAAACCAGGGCACCTATTGCAGCTCATTCTCTTTTATCCTCACACTCAAACATAACGATCAGTTACTACTGCACTACATGTCCAGATAATTAACATTAATTTTTAAATGTCCTGTACAACAGTTTATGTTTGTAAACTGGCCAAACCTTTTCCTGTCATGTTCCCCTTTGGAAGTCACAGAATTTTATGCAGGATTGAAGCACCAGATTTCAATCCAATAATTTTGTTTTTTGCATATGTAATGAGCCTCACAGAGCCACTAGTTCAGCTGTAGACTGTTTGCTGTGTTAATTACTGTTGATGATGTGATTCTAGGATAGGGTGGGACTTAATTGATACCTGTGGGGCAGATAATATTGCATCAGGAAAAACAGAAATACAACACTTACAACTAAATAAAACAGTAGAAAGAAAGAGAGAATAAAATAATCAAGTAATTAGTATGAATCAGGCGATAGTGGAGCATTTATAATGGTTAAGCTGGTTAAGATATTCAACAGCAGGGGCGCCCCAGTAGCTCAGCTGGTGGATTGTGCACCCCACGTAGGAAGGCTGTGTCCTTACTGCAGCAGCCAGAACAATGTTCAGGGAGGTTTAAGTGAGGAGGACAAAAAAAGGATTCTTAAAAATTTAGAGGGATGTGTCCCCCTTAATCCCCAGTGGAAATCATGTCCTTGTGGGAGGGTGTAGATTTACTCACATCTGTAAATGATTAAATTGCATTCTTGAAAAAAGAAAAATGTTCCCCAAACTGTAAAGTGTTAGAGCTCACAGTATTTGTATATAGGTAAGTGTAATAATAATGATGATTGAGATTTTGTGGCGATGACCTGATGAGTCAATGGTACAGAGGCTACAAATGTCCACAGCTATATAATGACAATTGCTCCAGCACCATTTTGAAGACCTCGCCAATGTGACACAGTCGGTGAAATTGCTCTTTCTTTGCTGTATTTCTCATTGCCAGGTCTAATAAGTGGTGTAAGGGCTGTTTGAAGGTGTTTCTACATCCATTTACGGTGAACTGTGAGTGTGGAAATTAGGCTCTTGCCTGTGCACCGAGTGCCACAATGATCAAGATTCATAACACAGAGTCAGGCACACTCACACCTTTATGAATCTGACGAATAGACAGTGTATGCACATTTCTGTCTTTGTTTGAGACACAGTTTAGTCTTGAGTTTTATAGGGTCGACCAATAGTTGTCATTTAGGGCCATTAGTCGACTAGTAACCCTCATTATTATATATTTTGGGTGGGGCAACACAATGGTTTGAGTTAAAGGTGTGAGAAATGAACCTTCATTAATATAGGCCTATATTTTATCTACAAGTGCACGTCACACACTGAGCGAGCCGCCTGTTAATGACACTGTGGGCAAAGCAGTAATGATTGTGCTAAGTGGCTAATGGGCATGTAGCTACTTCCATGTTTCAGATGATACGTCATGTTTGTAGTCGACCAATGAAGATGAGTTTACATATCACCTTGGGTTCGTCCTTCACCTTCTCAAAATGATCCCACACTTTGGATTTCCTGCCCGACATGTTATTAACTAGCCTGTGGAATAACTGCAGGGAGGCTGAGCGTGGCCACTTCCTGTGTCCGTCTTTTCAAATTAAATTCCCACATGGTCCAGTCATAGAGGTTTTTATGTATTTTGACAAGGTGCGACTCATAATAGAGTTTCACATTTTGTTTTGTTTTTCTGCGACTAAGCGACCAATGAAATCTTGCCGACTAATGACTTTTCTGGTTGACTGACGTTTGGTCGACTATTAGGGGCAGCCCTAATGTTTTTTGTGTCTGACCCTTGCTGTCAAGGTCCTGCACTCTGTACCCCCGCCATATTCCCCAGCCTACATGGCACATAAAGGTTGTATTTTATTCCCTGACAGAAACGTCTCTGGACATCATCCAGGCAGTGAATATATTGCCTCAACGATATAATTAGGACAGCAGTTTCATAACATACAAGGTAATTTCTAGGAAACAGGGTTGGTTTTGTCCTCCAAATGGAAGGTCAGTAAATGAAGGTTTTTTATTTGTCTCATAGAGTACCTTGTCAGAAAAGAAGAGAAATCTCTTTTATAACAAACCAGAGAGGCTGAATGAGTGTCATCTGCAGCGTGTCGGAGAGGCAGTATCTTTATTTTGTTTGCTAGTCCTGATTCTTCTACCACTTTTGTCTTCATGTTCAAAAGAACTATACAAGAAGTGGATGAGACCTTGTGTTGTTGTTTTTTTTTGTTGTTTTTTCATCTTGGTATGAATTCAATCAGCCTGGGGGCACGATTTACTGAACCAACAAGGGAAAACAAAGATGCCTTAATTAGGAACATCAGAGGAGAGAAAGTCATCGCTGTTGTGAATGAGCTGAATGGATGCCTGTGGGTGGGGTACATGTCTTTATTAAGCTACACGGATGAAAAAACAGATTTGTTCCACACACATCAGAAAAGACTGTGATCATATTCTGGCGTTCTGTGCGTTGCCCAAATATATAATTAAGCATTAAAATATGCCGCTATCTGAATATATCTTTGACAGACTCGTTTTATATGTTCATGCACAGTATTTGTGAGTCATTCTGTGGAAAATTATTTGACAGTCCGTCTTTGTGGTGTTTGAAGCGAGCTGGTTTTCTAATATTGAATCAAAAAGCATTGGAATACTGCATATCTCGGAAAGTATGCTCGAGATTGACTCTATGATGAAATTTCCAGCAACATTTTTTCATGCATGTTTGACCCCTGTGGAAGAAACTCACTTAGTGATATTTTGCATTCATGCCTGAAAAAAATGATACTTCCTTTTCTTCTCTTTTCTCACTGCATTAGTGGACCCAAAGGCCAGCTGGGGTTTTTTTTATATATCTTTCAAGCTAGTTTGTTGCTTTTCGGTGTCATTATATTCCAGTAGAACAGTGTATACATAAGTAGTAGCAGAGTTGAAATAATTCAGTTTTCTTCTATAAAGCCAACATTGTTTGTGCCGTTTGAGCATGATGCTCTCATTTCTTTGTGGACTTGTAGTTCTGTTCTCTCATTAGTTTTATCCCTCATGAAAAAAACAACTAAACAACTTGTACTGTTATCATTTAATTAGATCCTATCTTAGTCTCCAGACTTTAATTAAGAGATCTTATTAAAGAAGCACTTCTCTGTTTTGCTGAATTTTGTTTGGGTGCCTAGTAAAGTGAAATAGAGGGATCCTAAACAATCTTGTCGGTGAGTCCAGGCTGTCAAGACTTATTTTCTATCTGGATTAATGGCTTTATAAGCTTTACTCTTAAATGTTAGCTCGTCCAAGTGTTCTGTCTAATGACACCTTTACTAGGGCTTAATTTATGCTTAGTCACCGCACACTCTCAACCGGCTGTCTCTCAACAAAAAGATGATTCGTCATCCCTCGCCCCACATTTTTAGCATGGAGGGAGATAGTACGGAGACGGAACAGTGATGACACAGAGTGATCAAACAATTAACCTTTCCCGCTGCGCCACTTCTGACAAGGCGTGTGTAGCTTCAGCCATGGATGAGCACAGAAATAGATAAAAATGAATTCATATTTATTTGGGTGAGTCATAGTTTTCAAGCACTTTTTTTACCAGCATTGTTTGGGGAGGTGACGAATGATACCATGGCAACAACACGTCCATTTATGCTGTGCAGAACTTTTTGTTACCCATGTCGACATGTACACAACAACAGCCGTGTCACAGATTATTCTCCTAACAGTGCTGAATTTCTGTCAGCAGTCGACTGAGACTTAATTCACGTCACGTCTCCAGGCTGCTGGACTGTGAAATGTTTAGCTCTTCTTTAGGTATGCTGATTTTTAGTTTCACTTGAAGCAGGAGTGTCAGCTGGTTTAATGCTAATACTCAACGTCAACTGAAATTACTGTATTGATGTTGAATCAGTGTTTATACCTCGAATACATAGCTACCATAAGATAATTTAAGATAATTTGTCTGCACCTTCTGAAATCGTTACACATCAACAATGAAAAATAAATTGGATTTACGGTGTGGTAACACCAGGCTATGGATAAGGTTAGATAGGTGTAAGCACAACAACTTGGTCAGGTTTGTAAATGTTAGGGAAACATCAAGTCAAGCAGCTTCCTTTTTCATCCACTTATCTGAGGCCTGGTTCCAGTCACAATAGGCTGAGCAAGGTATTGTGGACATCCCTCTTCCCATCAATGTTTTCCAGATCCTTCTGGGAGATCTTGAGACATTCCCAGGCCTAATAGGATGTATAATCCCTCTAGCATGTTCTTGGTGTGCCAACTGATTCCAGTGTACAAGGCACATTTAATCACCTGTATGAGATGTACATGGCTTTCAACTAACTCCAGTGTAAACCCATCCACAGCAATGATGTAGTAGAAAGTGTGAGTATGGTGGGGGAGATTGGTTTGGATGGATGGGTCAAACAAACACAGGACTGTCACTCAGGAGTCCGCTGAACATTTCTCATATGAAACTTTTTTTTTTTGTTTTTACATTATGTAATGAGAATATGTGATGTATGGGACATATGTGTCATTAACTTTGGTAACAAACATGTTTATTTTAACTCAAACTATGATCTTTGTTGTAAACCTAACCAAGTAGTTTCGGGGCCTAAACCTAAAGTAGTTTTGATATGAAACCTAGGTTTCTTGTAAACACACAGTGGTTCATTTTGAAAAAACACCATGCATATAATGAACTGAAATCGGCACGCCATCCCTGAGCGTCCAAAACTGATGCTAGAGGGGTACGTACAGTGTCATAGTCTAAAGCAAGGGACAACTTTACAAGCTGCTGTATTTAAGGAGCTGGAGGTGAGAACATGTTGGACAATATTGTCTGTCGGTTGGAAATGAACGGAAATGTCTCTCATTTTAAAGTCGACTAGCCATCCAACCAGCCCCCCTCCCAGTGTAAACTTTGTGGATGCATTATGTCCCTGATTTCCTCCTTTGCTCCCGTCATTATCACTACAGTCACTACAGGTCTTTGTCACCTGTACATAAACAGAGTCTATTTGTTGCATGTCTTACCTCTGTATCCGGCTTTCCACATTTCCTGTGTGTACTGCGAAAGAAATAAAGCCACAGTTTCATGAGATTGCAGTGATACAGGACATATTTATTACTTACTATTAGTAGTTTCTCAAAAACCCCATCTTCCCACCCTGGATGGATGCTAATCAAATAATGAGAAGTCTGTGATTAAAGCTATGGGTTACTGATAAGTGAAATTACATTTTTCATACAATCCTGCTACATAACAGCATGCATCTGCTGCCCCACACAGAAATATTATTATCTATTACAAATTTCATGCTTAATTATAATTTAATTAGTGAGAATCACTTCCTCTTATATGATGAGGGAATGTAATTGGGCAAATTAGCCACAGCAGGAATGAAATGCTGGAAATGTAAAGGTGTCTGAGAGATGTTTGTTTTTAAGATATAGAAAAAGAAGGATAGAGGAGATTTATAAGCAGTGGCTTCTCCCACTTAATGAAGTATTAAATGACTATTAGCCATAAAGGCTGGCGAAACTGGTGCAAAAAATATTTTCTATGTTGGGGTATCACCCCAACATTAACCTTACAGGTCCAGTGTGCTGGGTTTAGTAGGATATATTGGCAGACATGGAATATGGTACAATAAGTATGTTTTCTTTAGTGTATAATCACTTATATTCTGCAACATTGTGAAATCCTGTCGGTTCACACCAATGCAACTAGATGAGACGGTGTATCATCTCTATGCAACAACTCTCTGTACTTCTGCTCTGATTTGCAGCTTTCCAGGCTTATTTTGTGGCTGAACATAACTTGTAGTGTCTTATAATATGAATGAGGATAGTGATAGTGAGATACTGGCTACAGTTGCATTTGTAGTAGTGATGAAATGGCAAAAAACATAAAACAAGCATCAGATGGACACTGGAGCACCTGCTGCAGCAAGTGAACATGCAGTCTGCAGTCGTTTTGACTTGACCATCAGACTTCACTACAAGCCAGTTAGCTGTTAAAACAGGTTGACGTGCTTTATGTTCTAAAACCAGCTGCCAGCAATTTGACCAGCTGAGTTGCAGGTGACAACGTCAGCCGGCTTGTGTCGAGCTCAGACTGGCCAGTTGACACCACTGCAACTTCTCTCTGCAACGTTCTAAAACGGTTTCATGTCTTGTTGCGAATCACTGGTCTCAACTGGGCTTAACAGATTGTGTTTAATGGGCATATAATATCGTCTCATCAATCGCAGGCCCCTGAATCAAATCAAATCGAAATTATATCAGGGCAGACTTTGTAATATCAGCAAATATTGTGTCTTGTCCAAAGAATCGATGTTATATCGTATCGTAATAAAACTAGTGATTTACACCTTTAGTACATAGCGAGTGGGTCCTCGTCCACGAAATCCATCATGTTGCACCACCTCGTTTCTACAGTAGCCCAAAACATACAAACCAAACACTGGCTCTAGATAGGGCCATTCCTGTTTTTGCATCGGCCACTCCATGATGAGAGCATTGGAAAAACAGTGATTTTTTTTTTAACATGAAACAGCTGTCTTCACCAGTTTAAATCATTAGGTCTGTTTGTTTCGAAGAGGAAAAGACCTCTGCAGATAATTCAGCCCCTGGAAAAATCCCTCCGTAAATATGGATCTCAAGTCATCAGAGAAAAAAGGTGAGCACACATTTATTTAGTGTTTTTACCAGTTTTAATCACCTGCTCCATCTGTTTTGGAGAGGAAGAGACCTCTGTGGGTAATTCAGCCCCTGGTAAAAAACCTCCTGAGCAATGAACACTGAAAGAATCTTAACCAAGAGTTCACAATTGGCACATGGGACAAGTTCAGCTTGTTGCAATCTGCAGTCTTCACTTCTAGATGCCACTGCTTCTTTAAGAAACAATAACTAGTGCCCATGATATATTTGAAATGTCCACTCCAACTAAGAAAAGGTGCAACCTAACAAGTGTTGGAGGTGTTGTATTCGTCTATCCACACAGGTACAGTCTAAAAGTGTGTCATCTAAGGCTTTGCTTTGGCCATCACCCCACTGTGAATGATCCCTGTACTCCAGGACACATTTGAGGCCAATTACGCTTTACCTGCTGCATCACAAATACCACATTTGTATCTGTCTCTTCATGTGGACTCCCGAAGTGGGATGCCACTCCTCTTGAGTGATACAACAGTAGCTCCTTGGGTCTCCGGAGCCTTTCTGGCAGCCTACTTTCTCCTGTAACCTACTTAGGAGGCTTTTTAAAAAGATCCCAAAGAAAGCTTTTTCATTTCTGTTCTCATCTCACGCTCTCTAATGGAGCCGGATGGAGACACAGCTGATTGGAGGTGAGGAGGGATATACCGTAAGAGAAGGTAGACACGTGGGAAGGTGGTTAGTGGAGGTATGTGATTGGGCAGTAATGTAAATGCAGCAGCGGTGGCTCACCGCTAGGGATCTTAAAAGCCAACTAGAGGTCAACTGAAGTGTGAAGTAAACTGTGTCTTATTATGCATTAAGCATACTTTGTGAAACTAAATCATTGTCTATCTATCAGTAATAGTAACATTAATTTACACCTCTCCAACAAACAAGACCTTCTTGCTCACTAAACCAGATGTCTCATCCTGGAATGCCACTTTCTATCGTTAAATCTTGGCACTTCCTTTTGCCGCATTATTGGTTTTAATCAGCCAGTAGACTTGTTCATATCTCACAGTGATTATGTGCTCCTTTATTGCCTGCAACTCTATAACTGTATACTATCACAATAGACACACAATGTCATAGCTTTCATTTTTAAATCCCCTGTTTAGGTTTGTTCAAACGGCCCCACAGCGTCCTTGGTTATGTTCTGCATTCTGTATTTTAAAGATGAAATGTACTTGAGCAGCTGTTTGGAGAGACTTGTCCAGAAGGGTGGCTCTACTCCAGTAAACCACTTCTTACTCACTAGTGATCAGCTGCGTCTGGTTGACCATCTGTGGTGGATAACAGGTCTCTACTCTCTGACTGGCATCATCTCATCTTTTTTTAGTCTTTCCTGCCAACGCTTCTCTGCCCTATGAGATCGTCTGTGTTGTGCTTATCTCGTATTAATGCAGCTACAGTGGCACAAGAGTAGTATTTTGAAGGAGAAGCTTCATAATTGAAAATTGAAACTGGAAAAACACCACGATGAAGTTTTATCTTGAGGCCCATAGATAGCAGGTAATGGCATGTTCTTTTGAGGAGTACCATTGCAGCTTGGTTAAAAGAGAAGTGGAGGGTTACTGGTTTAAATTTTTTAGATTGGCCCAGAAATTAAGTGTATGAATAACCCACCCCCAACAAGGTACTGAACCCACAGCTGTTCTCCTGGAGCAGCTTCCGTCCAAACAGTCCTAGTTGTGTGCAGGACGGTCTCTTGTATACTCAAATAAATAAAAGAGATAAAGGAGGATGCTCACTGGCCACTCTCCACCATAACAAGGAAACATCATTAGCAGTTAAGGGCCCATTGCAGCAATCGTCAGATATTTCCGCTGTGTAAATTGAATATGTGCAGTGTTTTCAGGTAAGACAACTGATCACACAGTCCTGTTGATTGTACTAGTCTGTAGTTGGGTTTCCATCCAAGTTTTCAGAAAATCAGCAAAAGAAAATGTGAATTTATGCACCTTTCCATCCACTATTGTTGCGAACTATTGTGAATAATGAGAGTTGGTTTATTGAGATAAGCAGTTGGTGGTGTTAACTCTCCAGACAGGTGCCACGAGACATGTATAACTGCAGACACATTATGTTTGCAGCATACACGATTTGCCCCTACAAACCGCTCTCACCACTCGTATGAGACAAACCCACGAACGCGTCGACTATCTGAACTCTGCTACAATGCTACACTGGGTGAGTGATGAGATGTAACCCTTCCCATTGCCCTTACCGTAACCTCAAGTAGTATCTTGTAGCTAACATTAGCTAATCACTAACTTAGCATTAGCATAAGCAATGAGAAGTAGCCTTTCCATTTACTTTAATCCTAACCTTCACCACCTCTCTTTTATTGTAATACTTAATAACTAGCTAATCAATAACTTAGCAATTGCATAGGCAACGAGATGTAGCCTCCCATTACTCTTACCCTTACCTCAACCACCTCACCTTTAATGTAATACTTCAAAGCTAACATTAGCCAAATGTTAATTTATCATTAGCATAAACAATGAGATGCAGTGTATGATGGGCCAGTAATGTAGCTTGAGGGCGGGTCACGTAGCTGCTCCAGCTGCAGTTATACCTACTGGGATGCCAGTGCAAAGCAGGGCGCAACAAGATGACATAATTAAAAGATCGCCGGTCAAACCTCAAACAAATGAAAACAATGTGCAATCATGACGAGCACACTAGACAGTGGAAAGAGAAAATTTTGAATTGCTCTTGGAAGAGTTTTTTCAACAGCCCTGTGTACATGTATGTCATCATTTATTCACTGAATATGTTTACATTGCACTTAATCTGACTTGCCTTTTATTAATACACAAACTTTTCCACCTCCGAGATTTGTTCAAATTTTCACTCGACACTTTCCTTTAAATTGAAAATTGGATTAAAAAGAGGTGGATGGATAAACACCTCATGACATTTGTTACGGAAACTGATGATACTGACCGAATATAGCCGAATGAATTTGGTGATCCCCTGAATTTTTCTTTACCTTATGGTTAACTTTAATTATTAGTGAAATGTCCTGGCAACTATTTGATGGATGCCATGACATTTGGGACAGACATCAACGTTCCCCTCAGGATGAAAAATGTGAACTCCAATGAAAACTGCCTTTTTTTTTTTTTTTTTTAAATTTTTCCAATATTTTGGTCCATTTGGATCTGCCTCAGCTATAGTTTGTGTCCAGCGCGATTCAGCAGATGTTACCATTAGGGATTTAAATCACACGTTTCATCATGATACGATGTTATTTTGATTCTTTGGACACTGATATATTATTTGCTGATATCACAATGTCTGCCACAGTTCAGCTTCAATTTGATCCAATTCAGGAGCCTGCAATCGATATGAGCCAATATCAGTAAATAACCTCATTGTCTTTTTCTTAGTGCTTGGCTGCTAGCACTGTTGTTACAGTAGCTGTTTGTATTGGTTTTCACTTTGCATTGCTAATGTTGTACCATTGATCATTGAATGGATATATCGATCCAGATCAAAGTAGTGCAACTCTGCTTCTGTGCAGGGTCACAGGGACTCCCAGTCATGTATTTTAATTGACTGATGCGTATATAAACTACAGAATGAGTTAACTGTGATTTTAAACCCACCATGAAAAGGCAGTGTCAGGAAAGTGTACAAACTGTTTTGGCTTTCTGCGTGACCCAAATAATATCTGAGGCTAAACCTAAAATTTATATAACATTTTCTCAATTACCCAGTCCCTGTGCTTCTGATTAGGGGCAGTAGAGGATAACGAGTCAGCATTGCTGGAGCCACACTTTTGTGGGGTGTTATTGTCCATTTCCACTCCACAAGAGCTGGTTTTGGATGGCCCTTAATATGACAAATGCTCCATGCAAACACATAAACAGAGACGGAGTTGACTGAGCTATGTCACATTCACAGTCATTCTGCTGGCATTAAATTTTTCCCTCAAAACGCAATTGCTTATGCAAAATACTTGCATATCAAAGCAATTTGTAGGACAGTGGGTTGGCATTTCATATCCAGCTGTCCTTTGATATTATGTCAATTTAATCTGGTTCCTGCACAGTCAGTGCAGAGTTTGTTATTGCTCCAGTGACGGAGCTCAATCACAGAATTACCAGATTGGCCCATTAGGGAGGGAAGGACGGGACAGCACTTCCTGCTTATTAATTGCCACGTTTTCATTTCCTTGCCCCCAATACGACACAGGAGGCAAGTTCCCCAGATCCACCGCTAATTGTGTTGCATTCCATCACATCATGGTCGAGGAAATTCGAGAACCATTGATCAAGAGTTACAGCTCCTTCCACTGGATACACCCCTGGTGACGGAGATTGAGGCCAGGAGGAAGAGAAGCAGAACTCAAACAGAGACGAGAAACTAATTGGTTGCGGGTTAAATCTTTGGCTGAAATTATGACTTCTCTTGTCCAACATTAGATTCACCAGATGTCACATATTCTTGTGTTGGAAAAGTTCACAGTGAACATCAATTGGAATGCAGAGTCCACAGTAATGTAGCAGTGTGCGTACTTTTTCACTGTCAGGACATTTAAGGTGGAACAGGCCCCTGAGTGTGCACACTGTATACAAGATGGATCACTGGAAACCAGACATTCTTAAAATGCTGTTTATGTGTCCGTGTCTGTTACAGCCGCAGCTGGAAGCGATAGTTTTTTTAGGTTGTCTGTACATCTGTCTGTCCTTACTATTCTCAGAAACACATCTCAAGAACACCTTGAGGGAATTTCTTCAACTTTGGCACAAACATCTAGTTGGACTCAACTTTGAACTGATTAGATTTTGGAAGTCAAAGATAAAGATCACTGTGACCTTGCGTATGTGTCATTTCTGTGGACGCATTATCTCAAGAATCCCTCTAGTGAATGTCTTCAAATTTAGCACAAATGTCCACTTGAGCTCAAATATTGAACTGATTAGATTTTGGTAGTCAAAGATTAAGGTATCTGTGATCTTGCTTATGTCTCATTTTCTATATCTCAAGAATGCCTTTAAGGAATTTCTTCAAATTTAGTATAAATGGCCACTTGGACTCAAGGATGAACCTATTGCAGTTTAATGGGCATCGGTCAAAGGTCAAGGTTACTGTGAGCTTGCATATGTCATATTATAATGGACACACTATCTCTAGGGAATTTCTTCAAATTTGGTACAAACAACCTCTAAACAATAAACTGACTTGATTTCGTTGGTCACGGGTTAAAGGTCAAGGTTACTGTGACCCTCTAATTTTTGTGGACGCAATACTTCAAGAATGTCTTGAGAGAGTTTTTTCAAATGTGACACAAATGGCCACATGGAACTGAAGGTGAACCAATTAGAGTTTGGTGGTCATAGGTCAAAGGTCAAGGCCACTGTGACCTTGTGAATGTGTCATGATATAAAGGGCTTTAGGGAATTTCTTCAGATGTGGCACAAACATCCACTTGGACTCAACAGTGATTATATTTTGTCATATGTCACTGTGAGAACATAAAACAGGTTTTTGGATGACATTTCATATCCAGAAGGTCAAAGGTCAGTTTCAATGTCATATCACTTTTTTTTTTTTTTTGCAACAAAAACAAAAACACTTTTCTGGGCACTATTCAACGTCATACCTCAGGAACAGAAGGGGAGCCATTTGATCATATACTTGAATTAGTGACACTAATCTTGGGTGTTCTCAACACTGTGCTGATCGTATTGATCTTCTGTGCTGCCAAGTCTGAAGATATGTGTGAAGCATCCGTGTTTTAGAGTAAGTAGCTTCTTTGTAGCAACATCCATATTTGAACCACTGTCAACAGTCTTGGCTTTGAATGAGTCTATACAGACATAAATGTAAACTGCAACAGCAACTAGACTGGTTAGTGGATGCATACAATCCCGAGGAGGTAATTCTAGTTTTATTGTTGTTGCTGTTTTATGATGTTTTTATTGAGGAAAAATATGTGTAGACTAAACAACAGGACAGTTTGTTTCACAGTGACAGAAAGATATTTACACTGAAGCCAAATTACAGGCTTTACTCTAACAATACTCAGGGTTTCATGGATAAACATGCCTAATATAGGCTATCAAGTCCCCAGCTATTGAGCCTAGTAAGCAGGGTAATTCTTACGAGGTGGGTACTGCAGTGTGTATTTGAATTGAACAAGACAGTACAGCACAAAAGAGACCACTAACAATGGTGATGGTGGTTTTCTTTTGGGGTTTTTTTGCAGAAAAGATTTTCTCTCAAACACATCAGTTCCTGATTAAAACACTTACTGAGTCTTTGCAAACATTTGGTCAGTTTTTACTCAGTATTTCATCATTTTGAAACCAAACATGCAGAAATGTTAATTATTCAGCCCGGATAAGTCCGTCTGCCACTCACTGCGGTCATATAGTGCAACACTGCAAATCCTCTGTTCACCTTGAGGAAGAATGCGATTTTAGAACAAAGCCTATTGGGCGATGCTGAATTTTATAGCTGTGTTTATAATTGACTCTGGCAATAATCTGTTATTGTCCACATCCATTGAAATGCAAGGTTTAGCAGGCTTAATGTTTCATTGTGGCCTTTTTTTTATCACAATAAAAAAAAGTCGATACCAATTCTGTTGCCTGGCTCAGCGCTGATACACAATTGTTCCTGAGTGTTCTGCTGCCCCAGCATTTCTCTGAGCTGCAAACGTTGCTACATCCCTGCAGATGAGTGAAACACAAAAGACAAATATGAATTTCCTGTCACATCCTCGGAACAATATGCTTCATTACTTCTGATGATTGTGTAGCTGAAATTGTCAATGAAACCTGTCTGACAGCATAGAGAGAAACTCAGTGAAGAAGCCCGGGCTTCCTTGACAAACAAGAGCGGAGAATGGGGAGCAACAGGGAGAGGAATAATCCACAAGGCTGGAGGGGGGATGGAAATACATACAGCGTTATACCGATTTACAGGTGCCGGACTGATCATTTGATTAACAGATTATCTTTTCTCATGTGTCTGATTCAGCAAACCGTGACCATAACTGTGCAGGATTGCTTTTCACGCCACTATTTGACATGTGCAGTAGTTACTTTGCAAACTGAGATTTTACATTTAAAAAAACATGATAAACTTATAAATCACAGCACATTACCAAAGATTAAACCAGTGGATTCCAACCTTTTTGGCTTGTTAACTCTTAAATTAAATGTAGCGTCTAGATGGGGTCATTGCATCGTTTCAGTTATCTATGAGTTGTTAGCACTTCCCCTCTCAACTTCTCAGGCTACTAAATGCATATTTTATTGGTACTTTTAGTTGTGTAAGAGTAGCTACTTTTCCCACCACTTCATAAGCAGGTACTCTTATATGACATTTTATCATTTGCATATCAACACCCCTAAAATTACTTTGTGAGGCTTCCTGTTCATATCATGCATCTGTTCTTAACATTTGTATGTAACATTAATTCATAAAAATGTCACCCGAACATAAAAAAAATCATACTGCAGAGCTAAAGGTCCCGTTGCTGGAAATCAGCAGATGAAATCATAACAATTTTAGCAGTGTCAGAACTCGCATTAGGGGGTCGGAAAAAATTTGAAACAATTACCACAGCTGTCAACGCTGTCGCCACAGAGCCGCACTGTGACAGAAATAAAGACGGAATAGTTTAATATGAAGTAAGATGCCAAAAATGTCTTGCAAAAGCAAAATGGTCCACAACTGAAATATGAGGCAGTGGATGGACAACAGAATATATTTCATGATGTTACAATGTTGGTGCAGTGAGGACTTGTATTAAGACCCAGAGGCAACCGCTGGAGTGTGACGACTTCTGAATTATTCCCATGCTTAAAATACCCCTGCCATTAAGATCTGAAAAAACACTGTTGAATCTCTCAGTAAATTGGTTTCAGAAACGTTTAAACTCCAAATGAATTTAAATTAAGGCAAGATAATTCTCAAGTCAAGTGTTTCCCCCCTGGCAGCCCTCTTTGGACATGACTCATACGGTACAGACTTGATCACCTGGACCACTTGTGAATGTCATTGTGCTAAAGAGAAAATTCTAAATTGTTGAATGTGACGAGCAATTTTAAATCTCTCTACATGCCACTTCAGACCATTAAACCGTGGCGGACAATACAAAACAGGACATCACACTGATTGGCCCACACACCGTCAGTCATTAGGTAGTGACAATTTATTTTGGCCCTTGTTAACAATTTCCAAGAAGAATGCACATAATAAAGAATAATAACATCATGGCATGAAATTAAAAGAAAAACTAAAGGAAAACAAAAAATATAGACTGAAAAGGTGAAGGCTTTAGTTTAAAGCAGGATTTATACTTGTGCGTTGAATCAACGCCGGGGGGGAAAACAGTTTAAGTTGTTGGCAGATCACGTTGTGTTAACGAACTTAAGCAGAGAAAACCTAATGGAACAAAATAAATCACCCAAAAGACATCATGAGTAGCTGAATATTAAGCAGGGAATTGGAAAGGACAAAGCATGTTTGCAGAAACCTTCCCAGGGTACATAAAGGTTAAGAAAAATAGCCTTCATTCACTGTTTTTATTTCTTGCTATTGTGCAGCTGCTGGTCTCTCATACATCATCCTTTGGCCAACAATTAACCTCAGTTCAACCAGCTTTATTCATGCCTTTAAATAAGCTCACTGTTGTTCAGGTCATGTTCTGGCCTGCTCTCTGTAGCACGTTCGTTTCTTCATGTTAACTCTCCCTGTTGAGATACAGACCAGCCTCTCATTTAAACAGGAGCTCACACAGGTCATGATGGATGGCGCTTTTTTTTCCAGTGGCAGCAGGTCACACGAACTAATATCCCCCATCCCTCACGTGCCTCTGTGTGTAATAACAGACATCAGGTTGTTTCTTTTCCTTTTGTGTTGTCCAAACCCACCTCCTTGTCCTTTCCTCCCTCTTCACTCTGTTGTTATTCTCCCTGTCCTGCTTCCCCTTAGTAGAAAACAGAATGGTGAGATTGTGTGTAAATATCAATACAGCAAGTTGTGTACCCTCGCAGTCCCCCTGGAAAGATGGTCAGGTCAGCCATCGCTCATGTTCACTTTCTCCGTGTGTAGAGCAGATTGGTTTCTGTGTCGGCTCTGTGCGGATGTGAGGAAAAGAAAGGGTCATAAATGTGTCCTGGAGTGTGAATGAGAGCAACACACAAGACCACAGTGGTCCTGCTGGGAAATGTTTGACCTGCGGATGCTTCTTTACCTGCAGGGAACTGTAGGGAGTGATGGTATTCAAATCCAAAATTAGGCAGCAGCTTTGTGTGAATTTGCACTTTGACAGGACTTAGTCACTGCCGTTAAACAGTGAGAAGAATCAAGAATTCAAAATGTTTGGCTCTGGTGTCATCTTAGCGAATGTGCGTCTGTGTGTTCTTGTGTAGCTATTGATCATAAGCAACTTTGGCTTCATAATGCAACTGTAGCTTGTGTTTTTATAAGATATTTTCAGTTTATTTGCAAATACACATTTTTTCCTTTCACCTGTAGTGCTGTTTATCAATCTAGGTTATTTTGGTGTGAGTTTCCAAGTGTTTTAGATATCAGCCATAGGGATGTCTGCCTTCCTTCACAGTGTTTCCCACAGAGTTAAAGTCAAACTGTGCATTCCAATACCCATCCTACCATACTATATGGTATGCCAGAAAAAATATTTAGTACGTCCCAATACATAGTATGTCAATTGCAGTATGCCAAAAATACCAGGATGTTCTATTACATCTGGTCTGGTTTTGCAGTATGCAAGCCAGCATGCTTTTCTGCCCACCCTGACCCACAATCCTCTGCACAGTGAAAGATGCATCACATCGACTGAGCTGCAAACAGATGACAGCTTGATAACTCATTGACAGCTGTTTTACAGTTGTCAGAAATCGCAGTGATGGATGACAGCGCATTCAAGTTACTGAACAGTAGTAAAAGGAATAGTAAACAAAATAGTCATAGATATCACGACTGGACTGATAAACAGCACTACAGGTAAGAGGAAAAATATGCAGTTTTGATTTTAGGGTGATTTTGATTAGGGTGATTTTTCTTTCTGCACATTGTTGATGAGTTGGTGGATTCACTCTCTCAGCTCTCATTAACCTCATTTTCAGATGGGTAGCTGTTTTCTGTTTAAAAAAAATCACTCTAATTAACCTGCTGCACATCACCTACCCTGCACCGAACAGCAGACAGTGTTGGTTATTAGCTGGTAAACATTGTGGAGTGTTTAGCAGCTAAAGAGCCGAACATTTCCCTCAGGAGTTGAGACCAAAACCAGAGCTGAAATGAATGTGATTACTGGACTAGCATTTGCCAGGTGGCCAGAAACACAACCTCAAATAAATACTTGTGTTGCTCTGTGTCTATTGAATGTGTAGTGACATGACATTTACCATATCAACATTATACAGTGGCAACATGTCAATTTTGTGTTTGCTGGTTGTTCCGTTGCTCCAAAATGGCCCAAAAAAATCAATCAATAGGATTAGCCAAATTTATTTGGAAGCAAAAAATAAAGGTGAAGGGTAAAATTACCACCCTAACTATTTATTGTTAACAAGATGATTTACAGACAACCTTGATCCAATGTGATCAAAGTTACGTTGCCGCTCAGTTAACACAGGCAGTAAGGGATTATTACAAATATTATGGTTCATGTAGCTTCAAATTAGGTGGTTTGGTGACAGGCTGTGTTTCTTGCCCCATTGAACTTTATCGTAGCAATGTTTTAATTATCCCAGTACCTTTTTCTCATAATACTGTCGTAGGGCCGGGTGATATGCCCTGAAAATATATCATGGTTTGATAGTGTGATTTCTCAACAACGATATAATATCTTCATATAGGAAGAAATTATTGCACAAACTGCAAAAATGAGACCTGTTATGTGATTAACCGAAATCACATTATCTTTGTAATCTCGAACACTCCTTACTAACTGCATTTGATTAAAAACAAAATAAGTAAAGGAAGACAATTAACAGCTAAACTAAATCTGACACAATCAATATTGATAATAATTATAATCTTATATTTAATTAAACATCAGTTTTGATCAATTCTGTGTGTTTTAAACGGCTCCAAATGTCATCTTGTTGTCTCTTTGTTTGGGTGATTGTTTGAGCACCTGGCAAAGTGGAATGACATTCTCCAAACTCTGCACTTGTATCTACAATGGGATTATCCAACACTGATCTGATTGTGGCAGCGTACTCTCACAGCCAATCAGATTCAGCGGCAGATTATGTAAACACCATGCAAAGAGATCTCCTGTTTAACCTGCAGTGTCACACAGCAAATGTGTGTCTGTGACAATAAGCAATCAGGGTCTGGCAGCTTACCACCTATTCAGAAGATTCATATGAATGTGTTCTAGTTAATCCTTTAAAGACGTGAAAGGATCATCCATCATTCGGCTAATGGCTATTTTCAATACTTAAACGTTACATGTTTCCTTGTCTATGATGTTTTTTTACGTTGATGAATACATTTCCAATCAAAGTAGCTTTTCCACATCAAGTTAACCTCATTGAGCCAATGCTTGTTCGTCCAAATGTCCTTTGCTGGACTTGTTTGTTGAGAACGTTCTTTATTCAGCAAAATGCAGCTGGAAAACAATCCATGAGTCGGTGGAGTCCCCGATGACTTAAAGCAATAAATCCATCATGCTGTTTGTCAGCTTCAAATCAGCTGCACCAGATGGACACGAGAAGCATTTGACTGTTTAGAACGTCTTGTCGAAGAGTAATGAACATGGACTTGCTCTTAACATTCCTCCTGAAAGTCCTGTCTTGTACTCAGTAAATTATTTTCGGGGATCTTTGAGACTTCATAGCTCATAACTGGGTGTAAAACACTATAAACTTACACTCTTTCTCTGTTTTCTTTATCTTGTTCTCTCTCTTCGCACCTTTTTTTCAAAATGCTCAGCTTTCACACCAGTGTCAGTGTGTATTTTATTCATTCTCATTATCTCTAAATGCTAAATAATGGTTCCAATAGTCCATTAAATCAGCTCTGGGACCCACTTTAGCTGTAGCATTAGCAGCTGGCAGTGACCCTCCTTTTTCAACCACAGCACCTGCTGTGCTGCTTTCTCCACTGCCTCATGTTATCCGTTGATTCTATCCAGCTGTGACTGAAAACGTCACATTTGTTGTGTGTTTTCTGGCTGCATCCGTCATTAATGCTTAAGGGCTATTAGTTGACCCCACTTATCCCGGCTTCCTTTGGCAGCAGCAATGATTGGGTCTGGTAATCGTTCATTAAAAGTAGCAGCCGGAAGGGCAAATTAAAACGTGTTTACACAGAGTTAAGTAATGTTAAAGAGTCACGAAACAACACTAATGTAGTTTGACTGCCTAATACGATGTACAGCAGTAAATTTATGCACAAGATTATGACATGAATTTTTTCAAATGGGGTTTCACCCAGATTATCATCTTCATGACTGCAGCCAGGGGTCTTTACTGCGGAAGACACATCACAAACACATCATAGTGTTTAAATAAAAACAGTAAAACACGGCACAGTTTGTAGATGTTTTAACCTAATGAAGACATTTTGATCCTTTTCTTGCACAGCTGAAAGTTCCTCCTGTAATTGGAGGTTTTAGACCTTGAGAGTGAGGACGTCTTTTGACGAGTGTGGACACTTTGGCCAGTCTTCCCCTTCACACAAACTCTCAAAAGCTTGTTCGGGGGGTTTAGACTTGGTTTCAAGGTTCAGGTTATAAATAGGTGGAGGTAAGAGTGTGGTTGGGGTTAGGCATTTAGTTGTGATGGTTAAGGGTAGGATAAAGGGCTTAGTGGGTTTACATGGACATGAATAACCTGTTTATGAACAGGTTTTTGTATGTAAGTATACCATCATGTGCAATATTTTCTCAACACCATGCGCAGCAGTATTCTTCAATATCATGGTCACTTGTCAATGTAGTGCAATATCATTTTCTCAGTCATGCGCAATGCTACTTATTATTGTTGTATCATATTCTATATAACATTGATTATCAGGTGCAGTCTGTTTTTTCCACCATTTTAGTTTATTTTTTGTAACTCTTGTACTTAGCGTACTCCTACTGTTACTCTGTTAGGCACTGTCAAGTGGTGGTAAATGCACGGTGTAATGTTTAGGGAGTGGAATTGATAAAATAAACTTGTATTGATACCAATGTCATCATCGAGTCTGCTTATGTGATTCTTCATGTATATCCCTTGTTGATTCCTGCTCAGTTTTCCTTGTGGGGTGGAGGAATGTAGGTCTGCACAAGTTTTCAGCGTCAACACAAAGTTTTATTATGTGTCTGAACACAGTGTGGATGAAATGAGAAAATATTTGACTAAGAAAACCAAAATGGAAATGCATGTACAAAGAAAAAAACTGCTAAGCCTGCCCACAGGGTGTGAATGTTATTATAAAGTCAAAAACATGGCATCTCTGAAATTTAAGCTCATATTGAAAACTGTTTCAGGATGTTGCTGGTGTTTCCACCCTTACTTACAACGATCATTTTACAGCTATCACAGCAGCACTGTTGTGAGTTTACTTTGTGAAATGATGCCTTGCTTTGGACTTTTTTTTCCTCTCTGCGGTGACTCCTTCTTGTAGTACATTTTCAGCAGCGTGGATGCAGACATGCAAACATGCTGGTATAAATAATAGAAGTTGATGAGCTCAAAGCCATCCAGTTCTGATGGATTAGATCAGGGGCGAGCAACCTTTACCACCACATGAGCCATTTTTGGTCCAAAAATATTACCTAAATCTGCCAGGAGCCGCAAAATAAAAAATGTAACACCGCCTTATTAAGTCTAAATTAGCACATCGACATTACTAATATGTCTAATCATTAATATGTTTTACCATAAGGTGGCCACTCTGTTGTAAGGTGTTTAGGAATGTTTGTTTGTTTTTGTTTTTGTAAAAACCACAGATGCCTGCGTAAATAGACTGCAGTAATAAGTAACTCGGCTGCTAGTATTTTCCCTGTATACGGGCAATATGAATAACCCGACTCCTCTGTGCTCATGTAAACACCATATCCCAAATATGATCATGACTGGGATAAGAATTCATGAACAGGTTTTTCATGTCTATCTTAATTAGTGTCCTCACAAGTATAGACTAAGGGGTTTTGTGTGTGTAAGTGTGTACTTGACAACAACATATTTTAGCTCCAGAGTGGGGACATTTTTGCAAAGTGAGGACATTTTGGCCGTTCCTCACTTTGCAAAGGCCTGTCTGAGGGTTAAGACTTGGCTTTAGGGTTCAGGTTAGAATTAGGTTAGGGTTAGGGTTGTGATGGTTAAGGGTAGGGTAAGGGTAAGGGGATAGGGAATGCATTATGTCAATGAGGGTCCTAACAAAGACAGAAGTACAAGAATGTGTGTGTGTTGATTTATGACTCACGTGTCCAGTAGCTCTGTTCAGTTATGGTTTTTCTTTCAGGTCATGCAGGTGATCAATCTTAAAGAAATAAGTAAAACTGACAAATTACAGTGTGAGCTCTAAACGCCTGTCAGAGCGAGAATAACACAGGTCCCCCCTGTGATTAAAAAACTAGTTTTGTCCTTTAGCTGTACCTGTGATAACAGATTTTAATGTTCTTCATCACAGCTGTAACGTTTGACTTGGTTTAACTCTGCCGCTTTCAATCCTACCTCCCATAATCAGAAATCATTCAACCAGATTGATTGCTTTGGTTTCATAGTGCCTTTTTGATGCAGCACGTCCAATCCAATTCTGTTTTATTTGATGCCCATCGCAGATCTATCAGCAGCACGCTGCTCCTTCCACGTGTCGTGGGAGTGACAGCAGAGTTTCTTTTAATGAAGAGCAAAACAAGCAAGAGATTGGAAAGGATAAAACACATGACTGAATAAAGTCCCTCACAATTGATTTTTCCACCCGCTTAGGCCTCTGTTTCAAGCTGTGGCAGATGGAAAAAGCAAAGTAATGAATCCCTGTAGAAGACCATTTACCGGGGAAATAGCCCCGCTGCTGTGTTTCGTACCTTGTTGCATCGTTTAACTACTCTTTCAGGCTTTTCCTGAATAATTCATTGTTTATTTAATTTACTTTATACTGGCCTGTTTCTCGTGGTAGCATGTATCAGTATATCGATTTGGAAAGGTTAACAGCTGTTGTCCTGTCATCAAGAGAAACCATAAATTCACCATATTTGCTTATCTGGGGGACAAGCACCTTCCTGACCTGCAGTGTGTTGCATTATTTATACACAAATATTTACATTTCCCCAACTCTCACTCACTCATTGACTCTCTAATTAATCCCAAATATTTGAATGGGCGTTAGTTTCTTACTCTTGACATTTCATTCTGCAGCTGTTCACTGCTGTGTGATGCAAATTTATATTTATCTGTTTATGCAAAATACAGCCATGGGATTAACGGAAATGCCTCACAAAACAATACAATGCTTTGAATAAATAAAAGGCACACTGGTGTTTTAAGTGGCCTGGGGAAACAATTACATACACCACATACCGAACAGTTATAAAGGGCATGAAACGCAAGTCACACAAAAAACAGAAAGAAACCTTTATATTGAAGTATTGAGGAAATCCATGTAAACAGATGAGTCATGTGTGTATTTTTGGCAGCAGAGAGCCCATATGGACGCCACCGGCCATTAGTAGTTGTTCATTAAACCATTTATCACCCAGCTCCTTTTGGGGCTGATCCACCTAATGTACAAAACACACGGACCATTTTTCAAGTCAAATTGATTTCTAAAACATGTTAAAAACAACATGAGCTGACCAAAGTGCCTCACAAACATAGGCAGCATAATAACAGGTCAACAGAACAGTTAACAAAAACATGCATAAACCAGGAGAAGACCAAGATCAAATCAATGAGTAATGAAAACTTAGTGAACAACCATTGTAAGAGGCCAATTAGTATTGGCAAGTACATTGAAAGGCCAAAGAAAAGAGGTGGGCCTTGAGCTGTGCTTTCAATGACTCAGTGGAGGGGGCACATCTGCACTATTTTTTTTCCCTAGATCCTAGCAACAAATTTTGACATGAGGTTTTCAAGGATTTATTACATTGTTAAACTGTCCCACTGCTTTGAGCGCAGCGAAACACCATCATTTTAAGATTTCTGTTTAATTCTGCTGTTTATTGCTCTTTAAATATTTCTTACAAAAGGGGCAGTCTTTCTTTTAAATCACCACAATGACTAAAATAAGATGGGGGTAATCATCCAATTAAAATATTATCTGTTTATATTCATGTAGCTGTTCTTAATACTCACAGTCTGTGCAACTTCTAGAGTGCGAACATAGTTTGTTATATACATGCATGCAACCTACCTGTTTTTGGTTTCATACTCTTCATTTTTCCTTATGCTTTTCAGTGATGGTGATAGGTTTTCAATGTAGTGAGTCACCAAGACCCACGGACAGTCATTTGTGTGGGTCCCTAATAAAATGTGTGGGTTGGTTTTTTTTTACAGATTATTGTTGAATTATTTTTTGATGTTTCATGGTTCTAATCACTGAGGGGGAGCCTCCGAAGGGTGGCAGGGCTTAGACATCCAGGGTAAGGAGCTTGGACAGCCAAAGGGAGCTCAGATAAGAGATGTTGTTTCTTTGCATCGAAAGAGGTCAGTTGAGGTGGTGCGGGCAACTGATCAAGATAGATGGGCGCCTAGTATTAGAGGTGTTCGGGCCACGTCCATCTGGTAGGAGGCCCCGGGGCAGACCCAGACAAACAGTTGAAATGGATGGAAGCTGAATCTGACTGTAAATGTATCTTTATATACAGTCTATAAAAAAAACTAAACATATTTTTGACATACGGTGCGTTCCCTGGATGGTAAAGTATAATGGGTTATCATCGACATAAGTGAATACAATACTTGCTCTCACAGCAGATGTTGCAATGTAACATTACAGGACTGTTTGTGGTAATATCTTACATATTTGTAAATTTGGGTTCATTTCATGAACATAGAAAATAAAGTTATTGTTTACCTGCAGCCCCAGGACACCTCCGTGCTGTGCTGCCAACACCACCGCTTTGCCAAGCAACGGAGGCACACTGAGCTTCGGAGAGCGGGGATAAGTGCAGATCGTATATGAGATAATAACATCCAAAACACAGGTTTTACTCTCAGTGGTTTCTGTAGCATGAGAAATACTTGCCTTGCTTTAGTTCATGCAGAGCACGGAAGTCATACGCCCCAGCTTTAATCAGCTGACAGCCAGGTGACTGGATCATTGTTTCTTATCAGTCACACACCAATCGCAGCCCATTCCCACATGATGGCAAAGCTCTACCGCACTCCAACCTCCACCTTTCTAATTTAGAGTCCAAACATGGCTCTTAAGTCAAAATGGTATTTAATGTCTTGCTTGGGCCCACTCTTTTATAACCAGCGGGTTTTCTGCATTGCTCTTGCTTTTTTGGCTTGGCATCTTGCTTGTGTAATCCAAGGAAGCTTTATGCAAAGCCACTGTTTCCATGGTTTCAACACGGACTTGTTCACAAAGTAGCATTGTTGGGGGGGAAAAGTCAAGTGGTTCCTGTAGACACAATACGTTTACAAGCTGTAAACTTATTGACTGATGCGCTACAATGTTTATATGCTATGAGACTACTTTATCTTTCGTCCCAGCCATTGCCAGGTAAACAGCAGAAATACTGCACTCACTTTACAAAGTAATCTACCAAGACTGTCGACTTGCACATACTTGACTGGCTGGTGCAGTGTGTAGTAGAATAGTGTTGCATCTGTGTGGCTTGGTACAAAGGATCAGGCAGAAGCAGAATATTTTTCACCAGCAGAATGATCATCATCAATTATGTGGAAACAATATGGATACGGATGATAATATTAAAACTATTTTTTTTTTTTTTTAAAGATTATTTTTTGGGCTTTTTGCCTTTAATGAACAGGACAGAGTGAAATGGGGTGAGAGAGAGAGAGAGTGGGGGTTGACATGCAGCAAAGGGTTGCAAGCCGGAGTCGAACCTTCAACCACTGCAGTGAGGCATCACCTCTACACATGGGGCGCCAGCACTAACTAAAGAGCCCGTCTGGTCTGTGCTAGTAGACCTTTTGATTACAAGGTGCATTTAAATTTTGTAATGAGAGAATGTCACAGCGGGTGATCACGGCTGTGAATGAAGCGACAGCTCCAAAATGAAACAGAGGTCGACCTCCTGCTCTGTTTACATAAAAACAAACACAACTAACTATTCACCATTTAAGTGTTTTGCCATCCATGTGCTTATAATGTGACACCCCGTTGTGAACTAAATCACTGCAAAGAGCAAAGTTTTGAATATTTCCACCGTATCACAGTTGTAATGATGTTTGACACATCGTATTAGGTATGAAGTGTCAAACATTATTACAACAAAGCAGTCAGACACACAGCCAGGAGAATGTCATCTCTCATCGGCTGACAGACAGTGAGCGGAGCAAACTGTGAAATCATTTGTCTGATTGTCTGGCAGCCAGGAGCAGGACTCGGCAACAATAACAACAAGCCCTGTGGTCAAATCTCCATTGCTTGTTAATAATCTGTCATATTTCTGACTCTCTGCCTTCTGTGCTTGCAGTTCGCATCAGCCTGCCTGCTATGGGTTTTCAAACGAGGTGGGAAGTTAAAGGGAAATAAAGGAGTCTGAGTTTAGTGGATGAAGAGAAACAAGGATATATTTTTCCATTACCGCACACATGATTAATAACTGAGAGACATCGTAATTATAAGTGTCTTACTTCTTCATTTGAAGGGACAGTGTGTAAGATTTACGGTCATTTAGTGGTATCTAGGGGTGAGGACTGCAGAATGCAATCAGCTGAAGCCTTGTTATAATTCCTTCAGTATTCCTTCTTCATTAAAACTGAGTAAAGCAGTTTCACGTTACAAATCAGTGTTCCTCCTACACTATTTGGCACATCGCAAACAAGCCGCTAGCCCAGTACCTGCTAATGCGTGCTCACCTTTTTTCTGATAACTTAATATCCAGGGTCCATATTCACAAACATTCTGAGAATACTTTTAGAGAGCTCCTAACTGAGCCTAAAAACTTATAGTAAGAAGATTTTAGAGTGATTTGAGAAAGTTCTCAGAGGAACTCGGAGCAAGGAAGAGACAGAAACTTTTACCATAATGGGGGGATGTGGTTGACCCCGTTGCTCGGTGTAATGCATTCTTTTAACACATGTGATTAGTTGTCACAGACACGCCCTTTTGTGAGCCTGCAAGGTGTGGACACCCAGTGGAGATGAGATGAACTGCTGACTGTGAAAGTGTTGTCAGTGTTAGTGTGATCACTCTGCTGATGAAAGGTTGAGAGAGACTCAAGTCATCACTGCTGCTCTGTTGCATTTTTCCAGTTTTCCATATGTGTTTGTTTTTTGATCATTATATTTCTGGTGTTTAGTGTTAGGTGGGACATGTGTGCAAATCCCTTTACTCACTGTCATCCAACGTTTGGAGAATATCTCTATGAACTCTTTGTGTTTCCATCTTTTTCTCCTCTGCTTAAGAAACTGTCAAAACTCCTCCCCCTGCTCCTAACAGTTTTTCAATTTAGGAGCTCTTTTAAGGTCTAAGATGCACTGTGAATATCTTTTATCTTTACAAGGACCTAGCCTTAACTTTAAGGGGAAATTCTAATAAAACATCACAATTCAAAGAATTTCGGCCCTGGAGCTTTGTGAATAAGGCCCAGATGTTCAGGAGGTTCATTCTGGGAGCCAAATTATCTCCAAACAAACAGGCGGATGTTAAACCAACAAAATCACTAAATAAAGCAGTTTCACTAACAAAAAAAAAAAAAAAAAAGTGTTTTTCTGATAGTTGTCAGAGAGAGGCGAACTACGATTGCCAATGCAAAAACCCTAATGGCCCTACCTAGAGCCAGCGTTTGGTTTGTCTTTTCTGGGCTACTGTAGAAACATGATGGTGCAACATGGCGTAGATATGTACGACTCATTCTAAGGTAACGAAAACACAGCAATTCATATTTTCAGGTGATTACACTCTCAAGAAAACATATTTGTCATATTCCATTTCTGCCAATATGTCCCCCTAAATCCCACACTGGACTCTTGATGTTCATTTTTGCTTGACTTTGACCAGGTGATTTCATCAGGATCAGTTGATGCAGGTCAATTCTTTGTAAGACATAGGAAAAAGAAGTTGGAACAGCATATCAATCTATTGTCTGTTCAACTCATTTGTGCCTTTAATTGTGGTCTGCATCGTCTGTGCTCCTCTCTACTTTGCAAGATAAAAAAATTATAGAAAAAGTAATTCTCAAAGAGGATTTGAGCAACATCACGTCGTTCCCTCTCGCACGTATTTGTTCAGGCAGAGCAGAAGGCTGGGTTTGTGATAATCCCCCGGCTCTTCAGTTTGTGGGTAGTAAGCAGGAGGTAAGTCTAGTGATTATAGGACTTTTCAGCATGGAGAGTGGGAGCTTTGGGCCTAAAAAAAAAAACAACAGTCAGAAGAGTGGAAAGCCAGCACCCACCCACGTCTAAGCAGAGAGCAGCCCTCAAGAGGCACAGTGGTCAACAGTGCATGGGGCTTACCTGTCAAGAGTCTCATTGTGTCGAGAATGCAGTGGAGAGGAAAGTCAGAGGAGCCAAAGAGGCCAGAGAGGAAGCTAAAAAAAGGCCCTTTTGACAAGTGCAAATGTTTTAGTGAAACTTTGAGGATCAGAATCAACCCCCCCTGCTCAATCTGTTTTTTAAAGTGGCCCTTGAGAAAATCTGTCTGTCGAGGACTTTGGTTACAAGAACAGTCCCTTATGCAGAATATGCACTTGTCTTTCCTCCCCCCTGTTGTCTTCCTCGTTTTCTAATTACGCTATTTTCCTCTCAGAATGGTACCTATCATGCACCAGCAAACAATGTTTCCCATTGCTTCACATCACACTACTTTAATCTGAAGTCAGCCGCCTCTCCGGGAGACAATTTTAGTCTTTTCCCACCCGCTTCCAGGCTCGTCCTAGAAGCCTGTATTTTAAAATCAATTTGTTCCACTACACGCCATCATGGCCCACAGCTTTGGCCAGCGAGTCAACCTTGGCTTCTTCTTGGCCCTGGCTCCCAGTGGCATGGCTTTGTTGTGCCCAGTCTGAGCTGCATAGATAGCAGTGGTCCTATCTCTCTACGTTTGTTCACCTGTTACAGCAAGCAGTCACCTGCATAGTCAAATTAGCTGAGGCCCAAAAGAAGCTGAGAACAACCAGCCTGAGATCACCAGACCAAATCACACATGCAAGTTAGTCTCAAGCCTCCCATTTCATTGTTGTTTCCAAGGAGCATTTTTAATGGCCGTAGATCAAAATGCCTCTGCATGCAATCGGATTGGTCTATAACCAATCAGAGCAATGAAACATGGGACGTAGTGCTGAGTGACGAACAAGTGTTAACAGACTTCTGGGTGCAGAGATGAGCTGTGATGGTGTAGCATTCATTTCAATAAACAGATATCCGCATTAGTGAGGAGAAGCTGTCGGTGACGAGTAGTCTAAGTTGTTTCGGTCAATAACGTCTGAGCTGGCTTTAGTTCCCTGCAGGGAAACCGTCCATGTGGAGAGCAAAAGAGGCAGGACATTGCCCAGAGTACAGTCTCAGAACCCACTGGCTATTGTCAGATGACAAGTTAGCTTATTATTGGCTTTTTACTCTTTTATCTGATTTCATATGCAGATATCGCTTCATAGAGGTTAGTCAAATGTTGGCTAGATGTGTCAGTTGCTAACTGACCTGTAAACAGGGATTGGCACACAGAAGAGGAAGTCTCAGCCTGGATATCCACCGGCTACACCAGCACCCCAAAAATATTGTCCCCGCAACCCCCAGCCACCGCTCCACCATCCACAGCCAGCCACACAGGGCTGATTACTTACTGCTGAATTACAGCTCACAACTTACACCAGCGGCTGACACTGCTACGGTGTGAGAGTTTTTGCTGGCTAGCAAAACATCCTGGCACAGTCTATTTTCTGGAGTTAAAACAGAAACAGCAACGGCTGTCGTTTGGTTCTAATAACCGAGAAAACGTTAAACCTATCAGTCTGAAAGAAGCCACGGAGCTTGTGGCTCGCTACGTGGTCGGAGAAATGCTGCCGTTGTCTACGGTGGAGTCTAAATAGATGGAGTAGGACTCGCTGACAGACATATTTCAGACTCAGGACTTGCATTATGCCTGGTACACGCTACACGCTGGTACTCACCAATTATCCCCAGTCGTCTTTCTCGCGTGTGTGATGTCATCGGGTTATTCTCGTCCTATTTTTATTACTTTCACTATTATTTGAGTCATTGTGTGTGTTCATGTGCCAGCCGACATGTTGTTGTAGTCACCTAAAAGCGTCAGCAGATGGCAGGAGCTACATTTGAAGCGCCACACGTAAACTATCAAGCTACTGTATCTTCTGACAAATGTTTCAGAATAAAAGCCTATTTAGAAAATGGAGGGATTCTCTCAGCCGAGGTTATAAGGGGCTTTTAATTTGAAACAAGTGTTGAGTTTGAAATGATGGTACGATATGTTAACTTTACAAAGACAACGGAGCGGATAAAAAGTAAATATATAAACACACAGAGGGATTAATAAATAACGGACCGTCTATAATGTAGTTTGTTTCAAATGAAGCTGGGAGCCTCTGCAGGGGTGTTGTTGTCATACAGTTGTCTATGGCAGCAGATCGTTGTGTGTTTCTACTGGTCAAAGTGACGGCTGTGATGGGAGAATTGGATCTCAGTGAAGGGCAAGTGGTCCATAACTTTAATTTTGGAGACAAAAAAAATGTAGGCTTAGCGCCCTGTGGTCCATTGCCCAATAGGAAATGTAGAATACTCAGAAGTACTTTAAAAGTGCTGGAGTTACTTTTCTCAGGGTTTAACATTGGAAGTACTTTTAAAGTAATTGAGTTACTTTACTCAGGGAGTGACGCAGTAAAGCAACTGGTTACTTTTTTAAAAAGTAACACAGTAACGTACTTTGATTACTTTTAAAGTAACCCTTACCCAACACTGGTCTTGCATAGCCAGACCCAGCTCCATATTTTCTTTAGCACTGTGCATTAAACACCAACAACTTATGAGCTAACATTGTAGATACTAAAATGTATTTTGGGGGCCATTTAGGAACTTAAGCCAGTACTTAATTATCACCAAAACAAGTTCCCTCCCAACAATATTTTGTAAGGGCATTGTTTCTGCATCGTGGGCTTAGCACTGCCCAGGCACCTATGATTGGTTTAAAGAAATACAAACAACCCAATGCGTTTTCCCCCTTAGTGCAGGAGTTATGTTTAGTTCAGCCAAACTTTTCTCAAGTGATGGCACAGTGCGAGATAGGTCTGGCTGTGCAAGACTAAATGCAGGTTTACCTTTGAACCCTGTATCTGTGTCAGCACTTTGTCTAAACTCTCCATCTGTCTCTTTTGTAGGTATGGAGACATGGTGCCAAAGACGATCGCCGGGAAGATCTTTGGCTCTATCTGCTCCCTAAGCGGTGTGCTGGTGATCGCTCTGCCCGTCCCCGTTATCGTCTCCAACTTCAGTCGCATCTACCACCAGAACCAGAGAGCGGACAAACGGCGGGCTCAGAAGGTAAAAGTCAGTGTCTTTATTTTATTCCATCTGCCCCAACAGGCAGATTAGAGAGTTATGTGTGGGTTCAATAAGTGTGTTTGTGTTGGAGCGTGTGTATGTACATATTACCTGACCAGTAGTAGTGCGGGCTGCTGCTTTTCAAAAGGCGAAAGCACCACAGGATCATTAGGTGTCATTACGTTCATAACAATGAATGGGAGGTTGAAGTGTTGAGTAAAAACACAGAGTGGGTGGATACTGATGATTATTCCTGGAAACCTCTTAAAGGTCTTTTTTTAATTTATATAATTCAGATCATTAAAATAATGACAGAGGGTGAACAGATCCTCATGACCGATAACTTTCTTTTCATGAAAAAGACAGATGACACATTTTACAAACTTGAAAAAAGGTGATGGTGAAAAGGATTGACCCCAATTAAGAATCGTAGGTCTGCACTGCAATTTGCCATCCCTCAACCTACATCATCCCACATTTTTCAACGTTATTACACGCAGACAAAGGAGATGTTTTGCCCTTCAGACCCACATTATTCAACGTCCTTCCACACATGCACACACTCCCTATCTCTCTGTCTCTAACACACACACTTTAAATCCAAGTACTAAATGTTAGCTATCCACTCACTACACTCACCCAGTGGGCTTGACCTTTTCTACCGTGCAAGATAAGAGCGCTATTAAGTTAGAGAGCAGCTGCTGATAGCTAATTGAGGAGGGAAAAGTCTGGTTTGAATCCATAGTGATATAAGAATCCTGTGTGGCTGGTTTTCTCATTAATATATTGCCTTGGATCAGCATAAGTAAAATGGGATTTATTCCCAGTTCAGACAGTGAAGTGAACTCCTTTACACCTTCATGTGGCTCAGTCTGGCTCCTTTTGACCAGGGAGTGGGGGGTAAAAAGGTAGACACACACCAGTTTCTCTTATATTGCATGTAGCCGCTGCACCTTTTCAGAGGAAATTAAATAAATCAAAGTATGTTTACACTGCAAATGATGGATAATGCACTGAAATCATGTTACTAAATATTTTCTGCAATCAAAGTGTTTACTGCTTTTAAAGTATGACACTTGACATTTTTAAAAAAAAAGAAAATGTTGGTGCTCTCATTGCAAATAAGATTTCTTCATAAATTGTTGTCATGATTTTTCAGCTTAGCTTAACTAGCTGGAAGGAGAGCGGATAGCAGCCCTCCGAGACCCCACTGTCGGCGGTCACAGGGGGTTGGTTGCCAGTGGCGACGCTTGGTCGAATTAGCAATAAAAAGTTGCCTCTCTGCCACTGCCACAAATAGAAACAAATTCTGTGGAAAACACTGAAATAATGTCGGATATATTACTTTGCAAACTTGGTACAACAACAAAAAAAAACCAACTCACATTATTTCCCATGGAATTTCACGTTTTCGCGTGTGTAACTTTACTTATTGATTTCACCCTCGGGCAGCAGATGCTGTGTCTATCATATCTACTTCTGATTAGATGGCTGTCCAGCTGTTACATGGCAAAGCCCATTTGTGTGTGTTTTGGTTTTGAGTTCTATTGACATGAGTCTTTCTCAAGAATCATAAGCTATGTCTCAATTCAGCGGCTGCAGCCTTTGAAGACCGCGGCCTCTGCAGTCGACATCGGGCACGTTATCTGAAGACCGCATCAGCCAAACCGGTCTAATCTGTAGAGGATTTCCTGGTTACGTCACCAGTTGTCCTCGCCCCAACCAGTTGGCGTTGCTGTTACCTAGCAACCAGCTATGCTTGACAAAAGAAGGAGTAAGCTAGTTAGCTAGTAAGTAAATTAGTTAGCCCCAAATCATGGACACAGAGATTGTTATATATAATTGTCACTGGCGCGCAGTGCATCTTGGGATAGGCTGGGCCAGGAAGGATTCATCCGTTGCATCCTCCAAATTCTGGGAAAGAAGGCTGCATTTCTCAGCCAAATTTGAAAGAAGCCTTCGAAATAGGACAGCGTTGGTCACCCTGATGTGACACAGTCGCTCTTCAAATGCAGCTTTTGAAGGCTGCAGCCACTAAATTGAGACACAGCTGTAAACTCCACCTTTACAGTATGTTTTGACACCAGTAGGTGTATATGGGCATGAATGAATTGTTGCCTAGCAACAGAGACTATCATAGAAAATGTAGTTCAAGAACGGCAAGGCAGACTTTATCAGCTATAATTTGAATTAGTGGAATAATGCATATTTAGAAAAATGCTCCATTATCGGCCGATATATATCGTGCACTTATAGTTTCTTATCAGGTGCTGGATGGAAAGGTGGATGGCATGACGCCTACATGAGATGGCAGCAGCAGATTACTGTTTGAGCAAGTATTTTTTAACGCAAGTTTTGGTCATGTGTTGTAGCTACCAAACGGGGTATTTTATGCCAAAATACGATGTTGTTACAGCTGCTGGTGCGACTGGTTCTAATATTCAATACAGATACAAAATCTGAAGTCAAAGTTCAGAGCACCAAAAACAGCCTTGTTCCAAACTGTTGCACCCAGCAGCATTTCTGTTGGTCATTTAGTACTCTGCACCACCAAAACTGTTGTTTTATATGGATTTTGAGGATTTCCCCGAAAGGAAATTTTCATTTTCCTAATTTCTAGCAGTGGTCGTATAATGTGTTTTAGACCACGACGGGACAATAAAACTCTTCAGTAGAAGTCCGTCTGATGGAGTTTGTTTTGAGTAAGCATCTTCTCTGGTTCATCCGCCCCAGTAAATGAGTGAGGAGAAACTCTGGGATACACAACCTACTGTAAATGAGGAATTAATTTATAAAGCATTATTGAGCTGTTAAATGAAAATTAAAAAGAAATTACATTTTAATGCAGCGTTTTGTTGCTGCAGTCAAGAGGGAGCAGAAATGGAAAACGCTGCCGCACCAGTATCAACATTTTAAAGACCAACGCTTGCCTGATGTGTTTCCAAAACTTATATATTGGACTAACATTAATCTGTCGTAATGTTCTTTGAATCAGTAAAGTAAACAGATGGGGCAGTGAGTAGGTCAGACTGTAGCATTTACTCCAACAGATTAGTACACATCGTCAGTCTGTTGGTGTTGGGCAGGTAGAGTGGGTTTTTAGGCATCTGTAAAAAGTTCTGTTTATGCAGATAACAACACTGATAAGAGCAGTGAGAGTGAACCAGGAGAGTTCAGCTGTGGGCTGTAATATGAAAACAATAAGCTGAGAGAGTCTATAAAGCTCAGGAAACGGCGGAGTCTGGTGACATGGTGTCATCACTACCAGCGCCCCCTTCACATACATGTACCATTGTTTATATAAAATATTTATTATAGTTTTAGATGCTGAAATTTAACGTTAATTCTTGCTCTTGGAAACAGCAGGTAGAGCAACAGCTTTTAAACCAGTATGTTCGAGAAGTTCTGAAAGAGATCATCAGGATAATGAAAAACTGAACTGAGAGCTTTTTGTGAGATTGTTTTTCTCAGCTGCTGCTGAAGTTAAAAATTAAGTTTGAAGGACATTACTGAATTTGGAAAATTACTAAGCATTCACATAGTGAGTAGTTAGTTAAAAGAAAAATAAAGAACATTTTCAGAAAAATATGATTGAAATGTATTATCCCAAAGTGAACATTTCATGTAAAATATTATAAGAATTAATTAATTAGGCAATAAGTCACAACAGGCCACAGTTTACAGTGATTTTAGATCAGCTAAGGGGCGTTGTTATGAATGACGTGGAGCAGAGTTATTGCTTTTATGAAATGGTTACTACAAAAATTTGCCTATGTTTCATAGAGTAAACATATATAACATATAATTTATGGATAACAATTAAGAATAACAATAAGGCCAAGAAATGTAGTTTTTCAGCAACATTTAGCAGAATGGTTGCCAAACAACACACAGACGCAGATGAAAAGATGCCACAGTATACCTAATGTTACGCAACACTCACTATGCCAGGTTCACACTACACGTGTCGGCCCAAATCGTTGCACTACGCAGTGTTGTACAGCGCGGCATGGATCATGAATGACGACAAGTGTCATATGCGATAATCCATCTCATGTAGTGTGTCATAGTAAACGACAACCGACGCCACGTGTGGGATGCCTCACGACGTTCCGACAGAAAGTGTAGCATGTTTGATTTCTTTTTGTCGTTCATGACTGCTCCCATCACAGCCGCCATTTTTCCAATAGGAACACAGGAACACAGTGCACAAAAACACCCCAGGCTTTATGATGTTTCCTCTAGGGATGTTACCACGACAGAGTAAAAAGGGAAAAATGATGGTGTGAAACAGCAGAGGCACTTTGTCAACCCGGTGAATACTGCCATTAGCATCAAGCTAGCAAAGAATGTTATTTCTTTATAATGGAGATGGACATAAAGTAAGAAAATTAACAGATACTGGCGGGGTTTTTACTCACTACAACACCAGAGGCTACCAGCTTCATTTGACACAGACTACATTATAAACGTGCCGTTATTATATATATTTCTGTATTTTTATATTTTTACTTTTTATCTGCTCCCGTTTGCCTTGATAAAGTTAATGCATTTCGCAGTCATTTCAAACTCAGCACTTCCCGTATCTGTTTGAAATTAAAAGCTCCTTATAACTTCAGTTGAAAGAATCCCTTCATTTTCTAAACAGGCTTTTATTGTGAAATATTTGTAGGAAGTTGTTGTGGAGGATTCAGTGACTTGCACGTTTGCGTACAGTACTTCAAATGTTGCTCCTGCCATCTGGTGGTGCTTTTTAGGTTACTACAATATTTCGGCTGACACATGAACAGACAAAGTGGCTGAAACGATAGTAAGAGTCATAAATATAGCACAAGAATAACCCAATGACATCATGCATGTCATGAAAGACAACCACGGATGTTTGGTCATGGACCAACATGTGGTCTGTCATGTCTGTCGGCCATGTCGCGGCACGATTTTATGACAATGCAATCGTGTAATCTGGCATAGTGACTGTCGGGGCAGACAAAAATGTTACAGTATGTAGTGTGTAATGTGTCATGGTTAGGTTTAGGCAACACAACCATGTGGTTAGGTCGGGGAAACACATCATGGTTTGGCATTAAATAAGTAGTTTTGTCACTAATGTAGCCTGCCACACATACTAGCATTTATATGTTTTATGTTTTGTTTAGTTTGATGTCTATTCTGTATGTTACATTGTTGCATGTGGTGTTTGTTATTTTCTTTTATGTAATTTTTAATGGTTGTTGTATGTGGACCCCAGGAAGAGTAGCTGCTACATTAGTGGCAGCTAATGGGGATCCGAATAAAGGAATAAAGGAATAAAGCATACATTGACTTGGGGATGTAAACAACAGTCTCCTCTGCTAGCTCAAGTTACATGGATAACTTACCATAGATCATTGGTGTAGTTTATCCTGTTTGGCTAAAGATAAGAGGCCAGTGGATCAGGTGACATATATTTCTCCAACAAAGTGACTGGACACAGTGGGGTCCCTGGCTGCTCAAACTTAAATCCCCATAAGTCTCTTGGTTTCTTTCACTGGTGTATTTGTAGGTTTTTGTGCATTTATTGAATGACAGTGTTGCGTGCTTGTCCAAGAGGATGATAAATGAGTCTGGCTTCAGCTGGCAGTTGCCCTCGGTCACAGCTGTGTGTTTATAGAGTATTTTACAACCGCTTTGGATGTGTGTCTCACCCAATCATAATCAAGGGCCGGAGCTATCCATTTCATAAATATAAATTGACAATACACATGCAGTAAAAGCTACAGAAAGGTTCATCTGTGTTCTCTTGTTTTTTTGTGATCTTCTTACACTGAGAAAATCTTTTACCAACCCAGTAAAGTACATTTTGTAGGTACATTAGAAACCTGGAGCTCAGCTTGCTGGAGTTGCTTTGTTGGATTTGTCAGTGTAATTTTCTGTTCTTACCTTGTGTTCATCTGGAAAAGGCCCACAATTTTAAAAGGTTAGCAAGTCATCAACACATTTATGGCCATATACACCCCACTGTTTCCCTATAGTAGGAGTTTAAGACTGGAGAGAGCAGGAAAGTAGAGAAGATTGCATCCATTCTCCCTCCCTCTATTACTCCTGGCCTTCCCTCCCTCTCCAGGTCTCATTCGTCTTCATTCTTCTCTAACAACAGGCTGCTCCAGGCTCCCATTACAATTATGTAGTCAACTGGGGATTTGACTTTACAAAAAGGTCCTCTCATGTACCCATTGTAGCTTCACAGTCAGAAAATAGAAGGTAGAGAATCTAAATTAAATTTAATGATAGTCGTTCCCTACCAAGTTCTGTGCAGAGCGTGTGTGGGCCTCAGTGTAGAGAGCAGTGTCGCAGCTTCTTCATTCAGTCACCCACAGATGGCATAACTAGCAAGAGAGACAGCCCCTGATAATGCTCCGGATTTCCTGATATGTGGAAAAGAAAACTTCCCCGAAGGAAGAAGACAGGCTTTTTTTATTACTGCACAACAAAGCAGTTCAAGGTAGTCGCCATCAGAGTCTGTGAGTGTCAAGGCAGTAAATGGACTGAGGTCACACCGGTAATGGGACAGCAAAGTCAAGTGGAGCCGCACTGAGAGATGGCAGGTTGTTGAGGAAGTTAAAAAAAAGACACAGGAGACGTGAGGGCAAAACATGACGATGGGACCAAGAGAGGAAGGAGAGAAGGAGGTCGGGCTTAAGAGGGAAAGAGAGAAAGAGAAACAAGGAGACGGTCTTAGAGAGTAGAGAGTGAAAGTATGAAGGAGGCTGATTGGGGTAAAGGAAAAAAGG
Organism: Epinephelus awoara; assembly: GCA_035609425.1. Lineage (NCBI taxonomy): Eukaryota > Metazoa > Chordata > Actinopteri > Perciformes > Serranidae > Epinephelus > Epinephelus awoara. Next base: position 32,173,464 of record CM069296.1, on the reverse strand, counting down.
AAAAGGTCTCTATATGCAGTGGTTTCAGGGCTCACTTGTCTTAGAGGTGAACATTTCGTGCCTTTTTCACTGGACTGTCGCAGTCTGGCTGTCTGCCTGTCGGACTGTGGGTGGTAATGCTGGAGCATATAGGCTTGATTTGCTCGATCAACCAAGACCGTAGAAAATCACAAGAATCCATCATCACCTGGTGTTGAGGAGGCCATTAGGCCTGTCTCTGAACAGACCGTAATTTTAGAGTAAAGTTCTCCAGCCATGAAATACTTCCTCATCACCTTCAGTTGTTCTCCAGAAACTTTTAAAAGACGCCTCAGTGAGACACACAAGTGCAGCTGATGACATGGTATTTCAATACTATGATCACTCAATAAATGATTTAGCCTTTTTGTGACCAGTTTTAAAAAGGGATTTCCACCAAATTTACACAGAGGTCAATTTACTCATCTATTTAACCTATGAAAAACGTTGCATAATGTCTATTGGCGCTGAAGGGAAAGCGGAAAAACAGAAAGCCTGCGTTTAAAAGATGAGGAACAGTACCAGGCAGGAAGAGGCTGACTTAAAGATGCTATTGGTTGGCCAGCCAGCAGACTTAATACATGTTCTGGATACGTCCAAACCTCTCTACCTTTTGGATGAGTATTTTTAAAGGAAACAAAGCCTGCTCTCCTGGCAAAATGTTTGATCCTTCTAAATTGGAAGCAACACGTTCCCCCACCCTTTTCTCATTGCGTCAGAGATGTTATGTACTTCTTAAAGTTAGAAGACATCAAATACACACTCAAAGGGTCCTCTCAAACCTTTATTAAGATATGGACTTTGGACTTTTTGGATACAGGAAGTCCTCATTGTTGCACAATGGCAGAGAGCAATCCACCTTTACCTGAATGTATGTAGTAACCTGTAATCCTATGGATGGGTGGGCAGCGTGGTAGAGATTCTGATTTCAGGTTGTTTATATATATATATGATGAGCAGTGTTTCTTTATAGTCAGGCGAGGAATGGTTGAATTGATGTCAAATATACATGTTTTGTATCTTTTATGTGGGATAAAGACATTAAAAATCAGTAAAAGATATTTACAAAAAAATATGCTATTGGTTGCATAATGGGAAATGTTTGATCCAGCAGCTTAATATTATAGAATAGTTCACCTAAAAACAATATAAATTGTATATATATATTTAGTACTCACCTCCTCAGGCTCTGTATGGTCCCAGAAAAAGTGTTCAGGAGAGCAGAAAAAACAAAAATTGAATATCAGTGCAGACTTCGACAGATGCCGAAAGACAATAGAAAATATTTGACAAAATTTTTAGAAGATTCCTGTGCAGCATTATCCCAATGTCTTGCATCCATTCATGGGCTCATGGAAATCCAAACACAACATGTGCTGTATCATGGGTAACTGGACTTGCTTGAGTTTCTTGAAGCAACTCAAGCAAGTCCTACGATACAGCACTTACGATTACCATGCCCTGGATGACTGAGAATCTTTACCAACATTTGTACATGCATAATCTATAAATGCTTTGTTTTGATTACCATGTTTCCACAAGTTCCTATTCATGAATACGCAATATAAAATCACTGGAATATCCCTTTAAAGTCATAAAGTATTGAGAAGACAAACTAACGCATTGTTGCTTTTATTTTTTCATGTTCTTTTTGACGAAAAGATCACAGATTAAACATCAGCCTTATCCTTAAAATATTGACTTGAGACTTGGTTGTACTTACCTGCACAGTACTTGGTATTAAGCCCAGTTCAGACCAAAGATTTGTGATTTGCAGGTTCAAACTTTCAAGTACCTGCAATGCGTCGGTCTGCAACGTTCTGGAAAACCTGCCGGTTTAATCTAATACAACTAGAAGAGACAGTGCATTGCTTCTGTATCAGTGACTCACTTTACTTTTGTTCTAACTTTAGCTTTCCAGGCTTTTTTTGTTTGTTGCTGGATATTCATGTAATTCGTACTGTTTTAAAATATGAATGACAAAGATACTTGCTACAGTTGCATTTTTTAGCACTCATGAAACAGCTAAAAGACTTGAGAAAAAAAAACAAGAGGACTGAGAATTTGGAGCCGTCCGTTGGTGCTTCAGCAGAATACCCAGGGGGCTTCAGCAAATTAATGCTGAGACAGGAGATCCCCGCTCCTCTATCAGTTTCTCCCGTGTATTCCCGGAGTGGTTCTGTCGTTTAGAAGAGTTGGTATCATCTTTAATCAGCAGTGAAAGCTCTGACTATTGAGATAGCATTTCACAAGGCAAATGGCTAATAACACTGTGCTTCTCCTTCCCTCTAAAAACTTGTGACGTGCCTCACGTTCTAAAACCACCCACTGGTGACTTGGCAAGCTGAGTCGCAGGCACAGACTGTGTATAAAAATGGACAACCGTCCCCAGCTGTCTGCACTGTACAAGAAATATAGCTTAAGTATCCCAGACATGGCCGCTGCAATCTTGCTCTGTTGATGTCATTTGGAGCCAGAGTGTGCATAGTAGTAGTGTCAAGTAACAAGTTCCCACAAGTGAATCTGTCCAACCAATCCCGAGCAGCACCTCTGATGGAGAGCACAGCGATTGGCACACACAGCTGTCAGCCATGACATCAAAGCACATTTTTATATCATCAAATAACTAATTAAAACCAAACTTATAAGAAAAATGACCATTGATCAAACATCAGTGTGGTAAGAACTACTTAAAATGACAGAAAACAACTTTGGGAAAAATTTATATGACACCTACTTGTATTTTTTTTTTAAGTTTGACCCATGTCTCACCTGCTAATGTGGGATTTTTACTTATGTGTCGAATTGACGCCATACCTACAGTGTAGGCTCTGCATCGGCATAGATATATACATATGTTTGGAAAACCTGTTTAGTATCAGACAGTTGTTTTGTCGGTGAACATTATGAGTTGTAATGGAGCTGAATTTTGTAAAATTACGTTTGTTAAATGTTGCTGTTGTCCCTGGCTTCATATGAGTAGAAGAAACGTCTGTTAGCCATTAAGCTAATTTATAGAATGTCAAATGCCATAGGCTTGTGCTAAAAACATTAGCATGTTGTATTTGTGGGGAAAATGTGTCCAGCAAGTGCTTTGTCTGTGAATGCTGCGGGTTATAGTGAAGCTGATGTGTGTACTTGTGTTTGAAACTTCTCTATTACGCCATGTTTAATGTGTGTTTTAGGTGTGTTTTGAATCAACTAAACTTTGCAGCACTTCACAGGAACCCTGCTGCCAATTAATGTTTTGGCACCACACAACTATAAATGCTAACAGTGGCGTAGGCCATATGTGTAGGCTACAGCGTAGGCTTTTCATAGAGCTGATGCACAGGTATAAATCCCACTTAACATGGAGAAGGCAGGGTTTATGACCAATACTGCAGCCATCTACCGGGGGCAATCAAGATGTTGTGTCTTCACTTCTGTGAAACTGGAATGTTGTCCATTTTAATATAGCCAGCTTATGTTGAAACGTTCTTAAAACAGTTTCATCTTGTTGCAAATCTTTGCTCTAAAGTGGGCTTCAGACTTGTGATTCACTTAACACGTCTGGGCTCCAAAATCAAATTCAGAATTTCATCAGCTCAGAGTGGAGAGTCCTTAGACAACCATTTGGACTCAATAGACCATCAGAGAAGGAGCACTCATCACCACATCAGTAGGATCAGAGTTAGTTATTCTTTCATATTTTTTCTATCCGTGTCAAGTCGAGCTTTTGATCAATAAGAGAAGCAGACGGCCCTCGACAGCACTTTCCCTTTCAAATCCATTCACACTTTAGTTGAAGCAATGCAGAAAGGAGCAGTCGGCGGTTGTCTCCTCTTCTCCCTCCTTGTCCTCTCCATTTCACATCCTGTGCACGTACATACACAATCATCATTATTACATCTCAGTCTCTAGCATTCCTCAAACCTTCACAGGTATCTACAGTCTGACGGACAATTTCTGAAGCATCCAAACTAATTCCATTACTTTTGATTCGCGTCTGGGAAGCAGATATTGCTCTGCCTGTCTCCTGTTTCTGAAATGCACTTATCGGGGAGAGAGAGAGAGGAGTGGGACAAGGTTGAAGAAATCGCTCACCATATGTGTCCAGAAGCACTTCAGGCAGAGGTATATAACAGAGTCGTCCTAATATCCTCTTCATTTTAAGAAATTCCCAGTACGATTTCTCTCTCATTTCCTGTCTGCCTCCCTCGCTGTGTTCAGTTATCACAGTCAGTCTATCTGTTGGAGGAGTTATCACTTTTGTCTTTTTGCTTCCTGTCATTGTAGGCAAACTGGCTTTGAACACTTTATATTCAGCAGACAGCTGCATTGTTGTAAATTCTTCTGTCTCGTATGGGCAGAATCTGCACTTATGCTTTAAACTGTCCACTATGTGTTTCAGTTACTGAAGACAACGTCAGCAGGTTGGCTTTGCTTTATATTGCTGTGTATAGCTTTTGTATTTTTGTTTTTAAATTGTTGTTTTTTCTGCTTAATTTTCCTATTTTGAAAGCATCAAACTGAAATATTTTAGACAAAGGACTCACAAAAAATACGGCTTCAAAGACACATTCTTCATAGTTTATTTTGATCCTTATTGAGTTGACGGAAATTTTTTAAGAAACAAACAGCAATTTATAAAAACAAAGTATCAATGGAACAAGACAAGGCAGGACAAATCAAATAACAGCATCACAAAACAGGAAGACTGATTTTACAGATGTAAGGGTAAACAAAAAAAATTAAATCACATCTAATGACATCTGTGTGAGATTCATCTGCTTTTGTTTCAGTGAGTTTTCTGAAGGAAAATCTACTTTTGATCTGTTTTATTCCGTATCTAGCATGTGGACGCCCGTCTCCTCATTCGGGCTACAACTGGCAATTATTTTGGCAATCAATTAATCTTTATTCCACTTGTTTTATCTTTGACGATTAATCAGTTGGTTGTTTTGTGTCAATCACAAGTTCATAAATCCCAAGGTGATGTCTTCAGATGTCTTGTTTTATGCAACCAATAGTCCAAAAGCCACAGAGATTAAGTTTCCTGAAACATAACACAATAAAAAAAGCAACAAAACTTCACACAGGTTAAGTTGGAACCAGAGAATGAATGAACTGTAGGTATATTATAATGTATGCTTTTGCTACGTGATCTCATCCCTTCTCGTCATATTTTGACAGCCTTTTGACGCAGGTGGGGGCAAAGGTTAGGTTTAGGCAACAAAGCTACTTGGCTAGGGTAAGGAAAAGATTGCGGTTGATGACGTGGGTTACAAAATAACTCAATGTTGACTTTTAGTTCGGCCCAGGAAACTGATGTTAGGTGAAAGTCCTGTGCTTGTTGGACGCTTCCATCACCCCTTTTCCAAGGCAGACTTTCTCCCTCTTTACACTACATCTGCTGCTCTGAACGTGTAATAATGACGTGGAGGGTTTCCATTGGAGTTAGCTGGAGGGGTGCATGGTGCATCCATATGTGATGCTGAGGACTGACCAAGCAGCAGAGTTCAGTTAATGAATTTACAAGCTGTTTGAGCTGTAGTCATCTTATTCTTGTGTACCTTTTGGTCTGGGGCTGTTTGTCATGGGTTGGGCTGGGCCATTTAATAACAAATAATAAAAAATACTTAGACAATAGTGTGCTTCCACCTTCCTGGCAAAAGTTTATGGAAGGCCCTTTTCTGTTTCAACATGACAATGCTCACACTTACAAACAAGTAGGGCTGTGTATTGGCAAGAATCTGGTGATGCAGTACGAATCGTGACACGTTAGGATTTAATATGTGTGATATTGTGATTTTTTTAAAAGCAAGCAGTGTGCCCTTTATGACCCTGCCTGTTTCATAGGCCTGTGTTACTTGTGTTTATGCTCGTGATGTGTTGTTACGTTGGAGTGAAAGTGTGAAATTGCTGAAGATAAATTATACTACTGAAGGCTGTAACAGTCAGGGGCTTAAACACAACACAAAATGAAACACTGCCATGATTTTTTGCCTGTAAACTATTATTTAATAATTAGTGTAGTGTTTTTGAGAATTGAGTCAGTGTTACAAAACATAATACTGTGATATTCAAATGTTTCTCACACACAACATTATCTTCCCAGTTTGGTTTGGAATAACATCTGCACAGAGCCCTGTGTGTCCACATAATTTTGGCCATGTAGTGTATCTACAGAGTTCTGTACTCATGCTTAGAGAGAGTCTTGGCAGAAAAATCTAAAATTGTGGGGGTAAAAGCAGTACAGTAGGAGCTGTGAAAATTACTACAGAGTCTGGGTGATGAGTTGGCAGATTCTCACCATTAAATACTGTGTTAGTCATCTTCTGTGACCTCCCGCCCACCCTGTCTGATGATGTGACCTCTTCTTCTTCTTCCCACGCCCAGAAAGCCAGACTGGCCAGGATAAGAATATCCAAGTCCGGCAGCGCCAACGCCTTCCTCCAGAGCAAACGCAACGGACTGCTCAACGAGCTGCTGGAGCTGACGGTGAGAACGACCTCTGACCCTCTGAACACTCAGAACCGCCACCGGCAAAGTGGGCGTGATGATTACTGAGAAGTAATTTCAAATGTGTTCATTAAAAGTGACATGAAATGTCAGCAGATTATGAGACCGTATGAGAGATTAATCATATTGTTCCTTGTCAAACACCCATCTACTAATTATTTCAGTTCACTGCAACTCAATAGCTTGGAAGCAGCAATGTCACATCTGCAGTATAAACACACACAAACATCCACACACACAAAATGACAAACAATTACTGCTATAATTAAGCAAAGGACAATTTAGAAGTCATTTAGAGGCTATAAAAGAGCAGCAGAAGTTGGAGTCATTACACTCTGGTTGTTATACAGGGCAGGAGTGATAGCAGAGGAGTTATGCCAATAATCCCCCATGCAGGCGTTATCAGTGTAATCACACAAAGTACTTTTCTTAGTTGTCTTTCAGTTCTAGACTCGATTTAATCCACGTCTGTAAAACTGGCAAAGTCAGACAACAGAGGTTGTTTTTACTTTGCTTGCTTGTTGTGTCGCTCTTGGTGATAATTAGATGGTTAGTGCATTAAAAAAAAGAGGCTGCAGCAAACTTCAAAACTGCAGCAGTGAACAATGAGGCAGCGGAGGACACTTAAATCCCACACTCCACGTTCCTACAAAAGGTACAAAATGTTTCTGTCTTTCCTCCTCTCTGTGATTACGGACAGCTGCAGTGTTGTTATTTTCTCATCTTTTGTCATCCCCATACCTTAAACCTGAGATAAGTGTTTTTTTGTGATAGCTCAGGGCCAGCAAGAAACCTGTAAACACAAAACTGTACAGAGAGCAACATTAGCATGTATTGTTAGTCATGTTTCAGGCCACTTGGCAAATTTTGGTCTCTGCTCCTGAGAAAAATATTGAGCTCTAAATGCTTGACTTTCTTCACCAGCTAGTTTGCACAGCAGGTATCATATATGTAATGTAGCTGCTTTAAAGAAATCGTTGAACATTTTGAGAAGGGTGCCTATTCTCTTTATTGCTGAGAATTAGATGAGATCGATACTGCTCTCATGTTTGAGAGCACTACATTGAGAACCAAAAAAAATATATATATATAAGATATAGCCTACTGAATGTATACACATGCTGCTTTTGCTTTTTAGTGAATATAACAGTGAAACAAAGACCGACCCTGCTGTACAGGAACCAGTGAAGGGAAGCAGGGAAACTTTGCTGATATTCAACCAGCTCTGTGTCATCGCATTGTGCACAGATGAACATTGTTTAATGCCCGGCGGCGGAGGTCCGGATGCTGGCAGCGGCACGACAGCGAAGCCAAACACTGTTCATCTGCACACACTGTGATGCCACACAGCTGGTTCAATATCAGCAAAGTTTCCCTTTATATTCATTGTCTTGTGTGGCGATGAGCAGTGATGTGGTGGTTCACTTTTACACTGTGATCTGTAGCCTATAGTTCGGCTTTAGCTTCTAACTATCTTTGTCTTTTGAACCTGTTGTTGCTGCTGAGTCAGTTTGACATCCTGGATATATCCTTCAAACACAGACTGTAGACCCCTCTGTCTGCTTCTCTCTGGAATCACTGTGTCATTTCTCCAAAAATATGATCATATGTCTTTAGGGAGTGCAGTTAGTTACAGTGTGGGCTCCATGCTCACTCTGACAGCTTGTTGGACCATCACAAAGGGGCGGGGCTTAGCAAAAGGTCAGTTAAGGAAAAGCATTTTTCTGTGTAACAGCAAAAAACAGCTAACAAAATTCACCAAACAGAGACAAAAATGTACGCAAACTAGAACACATAGTGATAGCCTACACTGGCAAACTTAGTAGTTGTTAATTTTAAGTTATGTAACTCTGTTTATCTGTTTTCCAGTGTGTCACAGAAGTTATTTATTTACATGCATTACTTCTATGTGTTATTTTCTATCTATGCACTTTATGTCACATGTCAGCAGACATCCCGATTCAATTTAAAGCATCTCTGTTTTAAGTATAAAAAACTCAAGGTCTCCTGTGGGTATAATCTATCACAGAGAATACATTGCAGACACAAAACAGCCAGTATAGTTTGTTTGTTCCTCCATGGCCGCTATTTTACAGAGGACTCTATGCCGACTAAGAGCTAAGTGTAAGATTTAAAAGGATAGTGCACCCAAAAATGAAAATTCAGCCATTATCTACTCACCCATATGCTGAGGGAGGCTCAGGTGAAGTTTTAGAGTCCTCACAACACTTGTGGAGAGACGGCTAGCAACAAAACTCCACCTAATGGAGGCTGGGCGCCCCAGATTGAAATGTCTGAAAAACACATAATTGAAAGAACAGAATATCTCCACACTGCTCGTCCGTAGTGATCCAAGTGTCCTGAAGCCCCGACATAAAAAGTTGTTTGGAAAAACATTTGAACTCTGTTTTTAGCCTCATTGTAGCCTGTAGCTCTAACTGCCTCTGTGTACACCGAGCTCACGTGTGTGCGCTTGCGTGAGACCGTGAGACATCGGCATTGCCTTCATGTGTGTTCACATGCTTTTGCTGGTCTTGCGTGCAAGCGCACACACGTGAGCTCAACTTTTTATGTCGGGGCTTCAGGACACTTGGATCACTACGGACGAGCAGTATGGAGATATTTTGTGGTTTCAATTATGTGTTCTTGGATGTTTTAATCTGGGTCACCGTCAGCCACTAGGTGTGCAGTTGTGCTGCTACCCACTCCCCCCTCGGATCTCCGTAAGTGTTATGAGGACTCTAAAACTTCACCAGAGCCTCCTTTGGCATATGGGTGAGTAGATTATGGCTGAATTTTCATTTTTGGGTGCACTATCCCTTTAAGTTGTAACTTCTGCCTACGTTGGAACTATTTCAGCTGGTGCATCCTTTAAAATATTAGTAGCTCAAAAACTCCAACCTAAGTTAGAAATTATGTTCAAACTAGTCCAGGTTTTACCTTACACTTAGCTGGTGCAACCCAGCGCAGCCCCTTTTACTAGATTACCAAATAAACCATTATATCTTGTTTCTTTAATTTGTACATAAATGTAAAAATGACATGTTGTAGTTTCACAGGGAGTTATTGGGGTTACGATGAAGTTGCCAAGCAACCAGTGGGTCAGAAAATTTACCATGTAATTTTGCATAAAACCAAAAGTTGTCATTTTTATATTTCTGTGTGATTGTGGATTGAAAACAAATTACATAGAATGTGTAAATTTAGGATATTTTTGATCTTTGGTCTCTAGCCAGGCTAGCCTTTTCTCATGCTTTCTGTCTTTGTGCTAAGTGAAGCTAATTACCTCTTGGCTCTAGCTCCATACTGAACACACAGACAGGTATTAATCTCCTCATCTAACTCAAGAAAGCAATAACTGTATTTCTTAACATGTCTAACTATTCATTTAAATTACATGTCCTTCTCTTTATCTCCACTTGCAGACATCAACCAACTTTCTACTTTATAAAGTAAGCATCCTTCACCATGTTGTCCTCCCCGTTTTACTCGTCCCTTCTTTTTTTTCTTTTTTCAAAACTCCTCACCACACCATGGAAAAATGCGTTTGGTAATGCATGAGCAAATTGCCTATATCCTTCCCATCCAGTCCATCACTCTTGCTTTCAGTGACACACTCCCCTCCTTGCAGATGGTTACTAAAATGCATTTGGATCTAATCGAGTCCAGTGTGAAAGCTCATGGGTGTCTGGAAGTGGTTAGAATTATCATATAAATGCCATCTGTGAGTGCTGAGCGACCAACATCCCTCTGCGTGCGTGCGCTGAGGCTGCCAGAGTCCTGCCGCATCAAATTACGGTGGTGTCACTGCTGTCAGTCAGTCAGTGGCGCTGCGTGGGTCTGGGGTGAGAGTGAGTGGCGATATATGACAAAATGACTGCTTCTCTCACAGCCTATACTTAAATGAGAAGTTATGGTCTGTTGAGTTTTTTCAGTTTCCCCCAAAGGCTTTTTAATTTTCTGACAGCCGTTTATTTGTTACCCAGATCACAACGCTCATTATCATACAGGGTGATTTATTGATAATCCTGTCAAGTTTTATTATAACCTTGCATTGAAAGACCTTACAGCTTCATCCCTTTAGGTGCTGTCTACTTAATTTTCTATTTTCACTTTAGATTGACAGGATTTGTTCCGATTTGCCCCAGTGGTTAACACCCAATCATTTCCCACATCGCTTTTTTTTTCTCCAGTAATTCAAAAAGGTCTGGGCTGTGTTCATCCCCGACAAAATGTTGTAGAGCATTTATTAAAACAGAAATGGTGGTATGTTGAACACCCTGTTGTCTTACACAGACGTACTGCCTTTTTATACGGCAGGGTTTAATTTAATTCAATTCAAATGGGCTTTTTTGACATGGGAAGCATATGTTTACATTATCAAAGCAAGCATTATTAAGGATCTATTAGAATCTGGTTTATATACATGTTGCTGCTGACTGGGTAACGACTCTGACACACCCACCATTTCAGAGAAGACATACTTAAAAGCCTGTTTAACGTTTGGAGGAAACATGTCATTCAACCTGGAAACTGTGGCAAAACATTGCACACTTCTCTCAGATCGAATGTGCCATGCTTCTTGACAGCTGACTCATTCAGATCTGTGTAGGGAAGGAGCAAAGGATTCACAATCATGCTATGTTCCTGTGCCAATAAGGAATGGGAATTGCATTCTGTACAGTAACATCGCAATCTTTGAAGAAGCTGTAGCTACGCTATCTGCCGGTCCGATCACCTGTCAGTTGTTCATCATCAGAAATGTAAAACTGTGTGCAAAAGACAAATGCTGATATAAAGAGAGGATCTCGACAGAGGCAAAAGAGCTAAATCTTACGCAACTAATGTCAGTTGATGATATCGATGCTTACGAACTAGGAGATACAGAATGGCCAAAGGACGTCTATAGCTTGCCAACTAACCCTACTCTTACTGATGTCATCTGGTGTTTGGCGTTAGCGCCTACACCTGTCAGCAACTCTAAAACTTTAAATCTGGATGCCCATGTCCCATTTACAAAAGGGTGGGTGCAGGATCTTCAGATCTACAAGCCAAATGTCAACTACACAATCGTCCAGACCAAGATAAGCTAATGCTGTGCTAACTGAATGCTAACAAAACATCAGCTAATCCTGCATGATTAATCTTTCGATAGTTAGCAAAATGAAACACATAAATCTACCTCTGTGTCTGATTTGATACTATATACTAAATTTGGTGATTTGTACCTTAATTACTGTGTTTTGTGTTAGTTCAGCCGTTCTTTTTGACACTTAAACAACCAGCAGATGGCGCTGTTACCCTTGTCTTTCAGAAATGAATGACTCGCTGTTGAATAATAACATAACTCCATTTCCCAGACCTGAAAAGCGGGGATTGGCGGGAATCCAGATATCATCTAACAACATATATCGTCATATCACCCGATCCTAATGGACTGTTGAAAGTTCACACAGAAACTACAGCTCCTGAATTGGAACATTTTCTTGTTCTTTTGTAACAGCAGCATCTTTCCAGAACATAGAGCCAAAAACTGCAGTTCCTCTAATGGCCACTTGAGGCTGGCTCCAAAAGTGAGTTAATCCTCATAGACTCCCATGTTAAAATGCCCAACTGTACAGCAGACATAAACATGTTACCAAAATCAGTTTTGGTCTCTATAGCTAATTTCAACATTAATGACTACTCTGCAGGGGGTGATATCTTTTTTTCATCACTCACCTGTTTTATTAAGGCATAAAAGTATGCATAATTAACGGCGGGGCCACTTGAGTGACAGGCTGTCTGCTAGGAGTTGCTACAGTCTGTGAGTCCCATCCACCCCTCATGGTGACAGCCGAAATGCTAAACTTATACAGTCTATGCAGTCTCAGAAAATATTAGGCTCCCCAAGTACCATAACTAAAACACAGTAATAAAACACAATAGCAAAGGCCTGCCCTATTCAGCTATGCACAATTCACACTGGAAGCATCTTTATTCCTAATCAGGAGATTATTTATTGTTGACTGTTGTCAGCCACAGCCTGACAGTACACAGGAGTAGCACTGGAACTGGCACAACTCTTCTTCTTCTACACAACTCTCATACACCATAAGGGCCAGTTCCTCTTCAGGTGCTGTGGAGACATCACTGCTGCCGCTGAAGTAGCCACTAGCACTTGCACTCAAATTCTAATCAGTTCATTGATGAGTCCAAGTGAATATTTGTACTGAATTTAAGGATATTCCCTCAAGGTGTTCTCGAGATATCGCTGTCTTGGGAATAAGATGGATGTGAGGTCACAGTGACCTTGACCGTTTACCAACAAAATCTAGTCCCTTCATTGTTTAGTCCAAGTAAAAGTTTGTGCCAGTTCTTTTTTCTTTTTTTTTTTTAAATCCTCCAGTTCTTTGTGAGAGCTGATGTTCAGAAAAATGAGACAGATGAAGTCACAGTGATCTTGACCTTTGACAACAAGTCGATGTTTGTGCCAAATTTGAACAAATTCTCCCTAGCCGTTCTTGAGATATCGTGTTTACAAGAAAGGGACAGACGGAAAACCCCAAAACATAACGCCTCGTCACGGCTATCACCGGCACAGAAGCATAAAAAGTCTAATGAAATGTATAGAAAATTTACTTGACAGGTTCTGACAACTGCTCGACCCAGTTTGCATGGAATAACTTATGCAGTGGACTAAAGCCTTGATGTTTTGTGGGGTAAGTCTATTCAGCAGAGAACCAGTATAATACATTTCGATCAACTTGACATAAGCACTTGATAATGCAGGACACAGCAGACAATTGCTCATTATCATTTGCATGGATGTGCCAAAGCATTTTCACTTTGTTCAAAAGACTATGAAATTGCTTATGATGTGCACAACTCACCAGATAATCTGGAGGCTTAAAAGTAGTTTAGAGAATTTCAATTCTGATTTGAGAGATGTCCAAAACAGCT